>QMFE01028310.1:2610-24258 GCA_003314665.1 Tricholoma sp. MG77 | reverse complement strand
ATATTCAGATGTATCCTCCCGATTAATTCTGCTGGGAGGTCTCTACTCAGTCGGGAAGGCAAGAGCGATTCTGTGAGATAGTCCCGGCAGCTACACCTCGTATGTTCCAGCCTCTACCTCCTCAGAAAGCAACTAATCCCAAATTCAGCCACAGTCTAAAAGAATGAGCGGAAGTCGCAGCACTACGTCCTGCCTGCAGCCTTAACTCCAGTTTGCATATTTACTTATGATCAGCCGTGAGTTCTTAGCTTTTTTCTATTTCTTTGGGCCTTACTCATTCATGACCGGCAGTATCATCGTATGTGCTCGCAGTTATCAATACCCTCGCCTGTGTATGAAATCCTGTCTGGAATGGCATCGGGATCCTCCGTTCCGAGCACTCAAAATAACTGTTTGGTTATATCTCCTCAACATATTCTTGTCGTCCCACCTGGATCAGGGGCGTACGAACATCTTGCTGGGTGAGCAGGTGTATTCAATCTTGATATTTCATCTGTTAATAAGCCACCTTATCATCTCTTACAGCTGCACGTTTTCATGGTCTATTTTATCTCACTGATCAGGGTGGCGTACTGGTATAAAAGTTGCATTTGGCTTCCGGAAAAGCAAGGCAGATTGGACATTACAAGCCGATGGTGTTTCGAGCTACTTTTTTCGCTACACACAATTACCCATGGGCTCTTGCTGAAATGGCATGATGGGATAAAGTAATTGTATGGATGTAATCATGTAAGGAATTGGATCAGGCGTGACCATCAAACTCGCCTACATGGCTTGTACCAGAAATCTGCGTAGCTGCAGCTTCTTCGAATTTGATCATATGTGGTGAGAGTGTCGATCCCATAATGAGTTTAGCAGACAGCTACTACGTTGCATTAATTTCCAGTACAAGGGGGGTGCGATAAAAAGATTGGTTAAGAGACACTCGTATGAGAAAAGCTACTGACGGGCAGTACGTACTCGTGCAAAATGGGTGGCTCGTCTAACGTTGTCTTTTCAACCCGTCCTTCTGTATCCAAAAAAATTCAGTCGACTTGAACATCATTCAACAGCCGATGGGATTCTCAAACTGAGAGATGTCGTGGTGAGACAACCTTTCAATGGACAAGAAAAAAAACTTACAATGGCCAGTGCTCCCTGCAGCGTAACGCAAATGCTAAGGTTATAACCTAGCTTCTCGCGGCGTGCAGTTCAGGTTGCAGAGTAGCGATCTGTGATTCCACACTGAATGAGCGAATAAACACCGGGAAGTATCTTTCGCAAAAGATCCGATGCTAAACGTTGTAAAAGTGGAGATCACACTGGCACTCCCGGCGGGAAGCAAGACGAGACTACGGGACAAACGCCTGCCTACCCAATATTCTGTCAGTTCCTACCTCCAAGCTATCACACATCACCTCATTTGCCAACGAGCTGTGCCACCATCGAATTAACAGTCAACTTGAGGTCAAGTATCACGCCCTGCACATCCATGTCGATGAGTGCCCAAATCACCCAGGACTTCATCACGAATCATACATGCTTGGTCCATAAGATTCAAAGTCAGTTTCTACAGGGGTAGCAAATACTGTAGTCGGCTGAATAAGTAAATGAAAATCCATGGCACATACCTTGGTGCTTCCTGCACCACCCCTACCTTTTCTTACCCACCCAAGACCTCAAGCTAAATCGTCCAGGGTCGTAGCTACATTTTTCGAATCGAGAATCTCGACCGTGAAGATACAATCGGGGCTTAGATCATCATTATTGTCAGCGAAAACGAGAATGATGATAGTTGGATGATAGTACTAGGTTTCATTTATTTTTCGTCTTTTCCCGCTGTTGCAAAAGATTACGGAACGAGTTATGATATGCAATAAACGTCTATTTAGAAAACAGTAATCTGTGTCAAGAAAGCGGGATGGTTATTTCACATGGAAACTTGGATACAGACACATGCAAAGAATGCGGGGATGATGCCAACTTAGGACACAAGAATCAATGTCTCTAAGTACAAGTTGCGGACTCCAACTGACAGAGACACTAGAGCTCCACGTAAAGATGGTGCGACGGCGTTCTTCCTCTAAACGCTGACGTGCCCTGGCTTCAGAAAGTTCTAAAAGGTAAGATGGATATGGGGGGTTTCCGATGTTTCTTTCATCATCAAAGTCACGATCACTCTCGTCGTCGTCGATGCCATCCTTCCTCGTACGGAACGGTAGGGAGAAAAAATATATGTTGTCGAATTGCTGATATTCGAGGGTTGAAATTTTTGTGAGAACACGCTGGACGTTGTGCCAGTTGAATACGCCGACCGGAGGAAGGGGCAATGAGGGGTCATGCGAAGTGAGGGTGATCTGGTGGCCATGAACCAGTGGTTCATTCGGGTTTGTGAGTGGCGTTCCAGCACGATTCAGAGGAGAATCGAAAAAGTTGTGCAAGACATATTGGTACTGCAGACCCGGTATGCGAGATATTAACGCGTTAGATCATGGGAGCTAAGGATGACTTACAGGTCCACAGTTCCAAAATCCTAGATGGTAAGTATCCACCCACACGTCCAAAGATAAGTAGAGAGGAACTCTGTTATATCTATCCACCGGCGTTGATAAATCAGTGAAGCGATGAATGACAGATTGGACACCAGAGTCGCCTAGGCGCCTTGTAATCAGGTGAGAAGCGATCAGAAGCGACGGGAGACGATTGGTGAAATGATGCACTGCTGGTGGCGTCGAAGTAGTGCCTCGCGGAAAGAATTGCCTCTATCAGCCGACATGTTGGTTGTCACGGATCTCGTGCGTCTCAGACTGAATCTCGCGAGCGTGATAGGAGCATTTCTGTCAGGACGAAATTCGTACATGGTGGACCTCAACTGCTCCCCATCCTCCATTGTTCTTGTACCATCTCCCGTTCCAACCACGATTCGACTGTCCCTGTAGTGGAGGTATAGAGGGAGCTCGTCCCGAGCGGCTCGAACATTAGTCTTGCTACTCGGATGAGCCAGTCTGCAGTGTCGCCTGAGAAAGGACGTAGTAGGTCAGGAAGAGGGGCGATTATGACGTTGAGATTCCCTGTTGTGCTCGAAAGGGGTGGTATTGGCTGGGGGTTAGGCTGCTCTTCGGTTGCGGCAGGGAGTAGATTCAGGAACTTCTGACCGATTCTGAGATACAACATTGGAGTAGACGGCGCGGTTGTGGAGATCTCTTGGGTTTATTTATTTATTTAAACACGTTGACTAGTGCTTTCAGTTTTCTTCTTTTTCTCGATGATCCCGTTTGCCAGAACGGGTTGAACGGCGTGTCTCGGAAGCAGCGGACATAATGTTATGAGAGAGCAAGTCGAGCCCACCTAGCAGGTTGTGACGCGACACGTACTTGACAAGCTTGACATGTGATGCATATGTGCGTTTGTTGATCGACCGCCGTGTGAGGGTTTCGTTTAGACGAAACGGGACGCCGGGAGACCCGAGCAGCGGGATACCCCGCCAGGTAAGCCTCCAACCCACTGACGAAACAGGAACCCAGTACCCAGCATCACCGCTGCGGGCCGTTGCTCGTGGGGTGGGTTGTGGATGCCAATAGTCGACATAACGCAGCAGCGACGGGAGTGAACAACAGGGGGTAGACAACGACGGCGAGAACGCACAGGGGAGGCTGAGGACACTCAGGACGACCGAAACGAGGCGACGGAGGGCCCCAAACCTCCCTCTAGCAGACGAAAAAAGGGGCCGCACGTAATTTTTTTTTTTCTTTCTCTTTTCATTTTATTGTTACTAACTAAACGACAGGACGACAACGAGGACCAGGACCACCACCGCCACCATGACCATCATGACAACGAGACGATGGAAACGACCAGGACGGCAACAACGACAAGGAGAGGGACGGGGAGGGACCCCGACCGCGCCCGCACGACACCCAAGTGACACAGCACCACCCACCACGGCCACGAGCCACGCTCATGGGGCGGAAAGAGGAGGGGGACGACGGGACTACCACAAGACGACGACGAGGGACAGGCAGGGCAGCGAACACCCCCACCATAGCAGTACCCCCGGGATGACGGGGAGATGACGACAACGAGGGCACGGCAACGACGGGGGCAACACCGACAGGGACGGGTGGGGATGAGGACGACAATGGACCGACAACACGACGGGAACGGAAACGGCGGCAGTGGCGAACAACTACGGGACAGGAACGGGACACCAGGTGGCATAACCCCCTCGTGCGCCTTGCGCGAGGGTTTTTTCAAATAGTTAATCAGTTTCACAGTCCCTCTCTCACAACATGGGAGGGGCCAAATTTTTAGTTAGGAAGTTATGCCCCTCGTGTTCACGCGACTCGGGGGTAAAGTTTAATATATATTATGAAATGTCGCCTTCCTCGTGTTTGGGTGAGGTACTCTAAATTATTGAAACTTCATTCATTTTTGTACTTTCTTGTCAATGATCTTAACCCCTCCGACCTCGTTTGAACCAAGTGAACTGTGGTAGTGAAATATAAAAATAAATCACACCAATAGTATAAACCTCCTGCCCAAAGCTGCTCTGCTAGAACTTATCTGATACAACAACAGTGGATGAACTCAGACATTCATGCAATATTCATCATTGCAGACCTATGGCGTCACGCCAACATGACGTTTTGAATGAGCCGGTATTGCACATATCTTTCGCAAAAATCCGATGCTAAACGTTGTAAAAGTGGAGATCAGGCCGGCGGGAAGCAAGACGAGACTACGTGGTTTGCAATTGGAAACGGGGTACCATAGAATTTCAGTGACGCTCAATGAGTTGGTTCCGATAGATATCGTCCGAGCCTTCCGTCACGGTGATGTTGAATTTCCCACACACTATTTTCGTATTGCGTCGTGTAACATCCACGATGCCGCCCATGGCATTTAACGGAGTAGTCACCAAGGCTGGTTTCATGAACAAGACCGCTACTGTGACGGTTTCTCGCTGGGTTATACACAAATTAACTGGAAAGGTGAGCATGAAATGTTATCATTACACTGGTTACTGAACGTGTCATTGTCAGCGCACTGAACGGAGTAAAAAATATCTGGTGCACGATGAAAAGAATCGTATGTATTTGTGTTATGGTCCACACATCTTGCTCAAACTTGAACGTATGGTGCAGAACTTCGCAAGGACGATGTCGTCATTATTCGCAACTGTCCTCCCGTATCTGCCTTGAAGAGATTCAAACTCGAAAATATACTAAAAAGCCCATCAAACGATCGCGACATAGCCCGGGCTCGCAAAGCACAAGACATTACTGAAGCAACGTCTTCACGACATTCCTGAGTCAGCTTCGTCATTTGCGGTCAGCGCTTGAGTCATTTCTTCGGCTCAGATGGTATTTTATAAGCAGAACATACAGTGGTTACACTGTGTGAACAGGCCTGGGCGGTGTGGGGGTAGGTTGGGCTTGCTGCTGTAGGGAGGATTGGATGTCTACGAGCTATTTGCCTGTGAACAAATGCTTTTGGATAATCTGCAATGACATGGGCTCACCTCCAGCTTCTTGTTCTGTTGCTTAGTCTCGATCTCCTTCAACTGAGCTTCGACTCGTTTTCTAAGTCTCGATTAGTAAATCTCATAGAACGCGAAGGATGCACGAACATCTCTCCCCGAATGAATTCCAACCGAGTATCGACATTGTTTTTCGCCTCTGTCTGGTCTTGTTTCACAAGAACATGCCCCAAAAGCTTGAAAACTGTATTTTCTGGCGTTAGCCGTGCAAATTCCTGTGGGACAAGATAGTTAAACGAACATCTCAGCCTGGTCATGAAATGAACGCACCTTCTTGACTAGCTCGTTTTCAGACAATTGTGCATCAAGTCGCTGCCGAGCTTCAACCGCGTTCGACAAGTCATTCTGCAACTTCTGGAACTCTTCGGACGCGTTTTGTAGCTTAACTTGTAATGACATTGACATGCTGCTGCAATATTTAGTAGTGTTCAAATTGATGATTCGATTCAATCTAATCTAATCTTGAACCTAACCACTGTTTGTTCTAGTATGCAAGTCCAACATGCATTTCCCTCATGAGGCAGGTTGCCTGCCCACGTACGCGTTTCTGACCCAAGCCGTCAATGTTGGCGCATGCCTATCATCCACAATTTTTAGTTACCAATCACGATCTACAAGGTCGCCCTCATAAAGTTCCGTACCGTCTTGTGACCGAGTAAGTTTGACTGCTTTAGTTTAATGCTGTGGACATCGATCTATAAACTTGAAAGACTGCAGCATCGTCCAAGTGATTGAGGACTTCTTACTAGATGTCGCTGCCAAGAATCACCATCCCTTCGTGGAATCCCGACAATTGTGAGGTACGTTGCCGCTCAGCTCGGTAGATGCACCTACACTCACCCAGGCCTTCGGTGCCATTAGGAGTGTGGGCAATACCCAAAGAACATGGAAAACGGGGTCAAACATCCTTACTGCAGTAAAACGTGCGCAAAGAAGGCAGCCTATGCAAGACTGCCCCTCTCCGCGCAGCCCCAGAGATACAATGCGTATCATGTTAAGGACCGTTGCGAGGTGATTAGTATCATTGAGTACGTTATTTCCAATCTGATTCTTGACAGGAATGCGGCTTGTATCCCAAAACCGTCGAACAAGGTTACAAACACCCGTATTGCAGTAAGTCTTGTGCGCAGAACTCAAAGTTGCGACTACCACTGGATGTGAAAATGCTCGTTCGCCCTGACTTGTGTCCTGTGAGTTTGGACGATTTCCTTTACTTCATCGATTTCCCACTTATGACGACAGGGATGTGGTCGAAATCCCCGAGCGATTGTAGGAGGACGTCGATATACATACTGCAGTAAGACTTGTGCGCGAAAATCTTCCACCGGCAATCCGACAATTTGTGCACTTCTTGGTTGTGCAGCAGCTAGTTCAGCTGTCGGGGGTTTCTGTTCTGTGGCACATGCCAAGTATGAATTTAATCATCTATTCGTCCCAGTTGCTGATTTTCGTATTCACCATAGCGAATGGTCTCGTCCTCGTCACACTTCTCTGCAGAACCTCCATAGGGACATTATCGCTGATCCTCGTCCTATTCAAAGTAGTGTCTCATCGAGTCGGCGTCCTCGGATACTATTCTATCATAAGCACGATCCTCACTATGGATTTACTAACTTCTCCTACCATCCTGTCATATATCAGGGTAAAGAATATCCAACCAGTGAACATCTGTTCCAGTCCTTCAAGGTATGTTGCGGGTCCCTCTTGCAAATGAAATGACCCTTCAACATAAATCTAGTTTCAGACGTATAGACCAGACCTTGCCGAGCATATTCGGACATTCTCCGATAAACCAAGTGTTGCCTTTTCGGAAGCTCGGCAACATCAAAACGAAGTTCGATCTGATTGGAATCAGGTGAAGATTCAGAAGGTTTGTACATCTACCCACAACATATATTTTCAGTGTTGTATCACTGTCAAATTATTGTCCAGATGGACACTACTTTATGGCGCAAGTTTACACAACATCTCGACTTGAAAGCCGAGTTGTTGGCGACTGGAGATGCTGAACTTGTAGAGGTATGGATATCGCCAGCGTGAACTGTTGATGAACGCTTAGGATTTTCTAGGATTCCGATAAGGATGCATTTTGGGGGATAGGCACAGACGGAAGAGGCCGCAATGAGCTTGGAAAGGCGCTTGAGAGATTGAGAGCGGTATTTCGGATGGCTTGAGAAGTGAATAAAGATCATGTACTATGACCATGATATAGCCATGTCTTCAATACAGTGGTTTGTTTTCGTGTTGGTAATGGCCTTTGGATTGACAGACAGAATGCATTGCATAGTAGGCATTGAGCAATTACTGTACCTGTTAGAAAGTGTAACAAGTAAGTATTGGTGTCTAAATTTCAAGTTGCCAGGGCCCAGGTCGTGACTCGAAGTCAAACGTGCATCCTCAGACTACATCACGCCACACCGGACTCACGGCGATGCACCGTCAACTCGATGAGAATTCGGACGTTTCAAGCGTTGAACACGACGAACACGACGTCATCTCTGACGAGGAATCTGGCTCAGAAAGCGGTGGTCATGCAGTCATTTCCCAAAGAAGACGAAAAGTCAACGTGGTGGTCAACGGGACTCAATCCGCTATTATAGTTCAGACCGCATTCGATGCCTACTTTACTCAATCATCTGGCCGTGCGCAGACCTCTACGAATATTTTCTCCTCCCTTGTGCCGCCTCTGACGTCCGACGAGTATGCTGAAGCAATTGCTTCGGCATCTACAAGACCAGGGCTGAAGCCAAAACAACCGAGCTTGCTTTCAGAATTTTCACGCGATCACCTCTTTTCCAGGTTTCTGCAAGAGATGGCAGAGGGTTTTAACCTTCTGTTGTACGGATTTGGATCCAAGAGGCGCGTTCTTAACCATTTTGCAACGGATTACTGTTCAAAAGCAGGATATGTGGTGATAGGCAACGGCTTTCAGCCTGACTTTACCCTCAAGGACTTGCTTACTTCCATTGAAAACGTACCTGGAATCTCGTCGCTCGAGGTGTCTTCCACGACCATCGAAAGCCAAGCCAAACGTATCTACGATTTCTTCGCTGAATCCACCCAAAGACGCCGTCTTTACATCATCATCCACAATATCGACGCTGCTCCGTTTCGCTCAGTGAAAGCCAAGTCATGTCTGTCCCTTCTAGCCCTCAATCCTCGCATCCACATCGTTGCATCCATTGATCATATAAATGCCCCGCTTCTATGGTCCTCGTCAGAAGTTTCTGCGCGTAAAGAAGAAATTCCTACATCTGGATCTGTTCCATCTCATGGGTTTGCCTGGTTATGGCACGATCTTACCACGTTGGCATCTTACGATTTCGAGCTCGCGTACGCAGATCGATCATCAATATCTGGGGCGCACGGAGGTGGTGCCCGCAGGAAGAATGTCGTTTCTGTACAAAATTCTGCAGCGATGACAGAGACGGCGGCTTTACACATCCTTGCGTCGGTGACGCAGAAAGCCCAGAAATTGTTCGTGCTAATGGGTACAAAACAACTCGAGAGCATTGAAGATGCAGGTGATTCTGCATTAAACGATCTGCAGCAATTCGCAATTGGATACGATTTTCTCTTCACCACTGCTCGGGATAACTTCATTGCATCCAATGATACCGCTTTGAGGTCGCTTCTTGGAGAGTTCAGGGATCACAGCCTTGTTGTTGCTGGCCAAGCAGCGTCAGGTGGAGGCGAGGTTTTGTGGATACCTTTGCGGAAGGAGAGGCTTGCCAACGTCATACGTTCACTTCAGGCCGATTCATAAATGGACATCGGTTTTGAACGCGTTTGTGACAATATAGGGAAGCCTTGTCCATCTGATCGTTTTGCCTCTTACGAACGTATTTGGATGACGGCCTTTTGAAGGCACGACGGTTGAAGGCGGTAGTAGAAAGGACGTAGAGCCTGACTTCTGAATCGCGCTTTGCACGTTCCAGTTAAGTCGCTATCAATCGGGGGCTTTCAAATAAGCGTACAAGACTTGCGAGAAGTGGGAGGTGATGAACGCTTTGTCCTCCTGAACACTGTTCCAAAGAGACGGAGGTCACAGGCCTGCACAATTCTCGGAGCGATTGATATACATTCATCTGGTCAGACTATGTAGTATTAACTGTATACTACTTGGTTCTTTACACAACTACAACTGTTTGCAAATATCCTGGTTTCTGGTAAAATATAGGTTTAGCGATACAACGATAACAATGACTGATGTGTTCGTAGATGGAGAAGAGATGGATAGCAGCGAGTGTACAGGGGCGCAATGAAGGAATCATGTGAAACAGTAAATAGGCTTGGGGAACAAGACAAAGGAATGTGATACAATACGTCAAACCCATTCGCATTGAGAAGAGATTCAATGTCAGATGGACAATGCGGAGGTCCTGGAAACAGCGCACGGCCTATCGCAGCCTGCGCCTATACTCTTGCCACAGTTTATCCACGAACGCCTTGTCAGTCTGCAAATATAGTAGTTAGCTTCAAGTTTTTCTCAATTGAGGAAAATAGGACAAACATGAATGAGGGTTAAAACCTCCCTCACAAAGTCATTCCTCTCCGTACTCGTCGGAGCGGGCATCTGGGTGGAAATAGTTGCAACGATACTCCCCCTTGCAGCATCAGAGTTGATCCCTACGTCCTTACCACGTACTTCTTCTTTCCTTCCCTTTCTATTAGGCGTCGTGCCATTTACATGGACTGTAGTCGCAAGCTTTGCAGCTGGAGCTGGACTTGGGGGAATTTGCACAGGGGTTGGTGAGGGACACGGCGACGGCGAGGCAGGCCCGGACTTCACACCCACATCTTCGTACGCCTGCTGTACTCGCATAGACGGGCCAGGCACATCCCAACTATTCTCAATCTCTTCCCGAATCCTCACCTGCTCCGCTTCTCGGTCCTTCCTCCCCTTCTTCTTTCCCTTCACTTTCTCGCTCGCACTCCCTGCACCATTGGCCCCGTTCGCACTCCCATCCCTGGCCTTACCATGCTTCCTCCCATTCTGTAGGACCCGTGTGAACGTATCCATATCGCTCAATACACTCGTGTCCTCGAAGTCTAGTTCGATTATCTCATCACCATCGGACTGTTGCGACTCTGCTGCCTGTGCCTGTGCACGAGGGTAGGGCCAGAGTTCTGAATCTGTTTCAAAGGGGACAAGTTCGCGCTCGCCTGGCGCCGAGGGGCGCGACTGCTCCACATGTAAGCTTGAGGTGCTATGGAATCGAGATGAAGGATTGGAACGTGGGGTAATGAACCCATTCATCGGAGGACGGGGTGTAACATCCCCATGGACCCTCTGCCCCGTCCCATTGAGGTGACCGTGACCATTGCTCGTGCTGCCCTGGAAATTGAACTCGGCCGCAAGAAGAGTTCGACCAGCACTGGCGCCCGCAGATTGCAGTTCTTCGTCAAGTTCAGCGTCAGGATCTAATACCGTGCTCGACTCGGAATATCCATCCGAACCCCCCCTTCTGTAACCTTCGTCTTCATTATCTCCTTCTCGTGAACTGGGATGGGAAATAGCGCCACTACTGTAGGCAGTGGACGCTGCGGACGCAGAACGGGACGGAGGAAGCCCTAGGAGGGAGGATATCACATCTTGATTAAGGATTTGCGGAAGAGGTTCTGTTGTCGGGGTCGGTGAATAAATAGATATATGTTCAGATTGCGCTGGTAGTTGTATTAATGGTTGGGTCGTTGGTGGACGAGAAACTGGGGCAGAAGCCGATGCAAATATTGAATCTAGGAGACGAAGACCGGTACTGGACGTGCTTGAGGCAAACGATGTAGGTGGTGACGATGTTCCCCCTAAAGCCGCAATAAGGGTTTCGACAGACATATTTGATGACGAGTTAGGGAACTGACCAGTTGAGGAAGATACGTTGTCAATGGGTTCAAGTCTAGCGAAAAGCTTGTCAAGTTCGGAAATGTTTCCATTGGTGGGCGGTTGGGAAGGATGATAACTTGTAACGCGCTTTCCGCCGCTCACAGTAGAAATACTTGAAGCAGAAGATGGTAAAGCCGAGAAACTGCTGTCCACTGCTGGTAAGTTGCTGTTAGAGTTGAATAAAGTCTGAAAAGTTTGGTAAATCACACTGTCTTGGAGTGGCTGTAGTGGATGAATGCAAGTTGGATGGTGGGGGTCCATCAGGACCAAACCTAAATTTTTCGGGATAAGGCTTATTTTGTTTGATGTATGAATGCAAACTGTGTATATTGAGCGGGTCAGAGAGATGATATAGGCGTCTGACTTACCGTTGAATAACGTCAATCATATGTTCCTTTGCATCTGTTGCAAACATCCAAAGTCCAATCGTGTAAGCCTCGCCTTTATGCTCCGGCTTTAGTTGATCGACGTCGGGAATGGCATAGACGTCGGAGAATTTGTGTGGTACGTCGTTGGACGGAGAGGACCGAGCAATAGCTAGCCGGCGGTTGGTATACTGGGGATATGATCGAATGATAAGATAGCTGCCCTGGGCAGCGATGCTGTCTTCCGGATAAAGACGTTGTATATGGTCGTCCATTCCCATACGATTGAGAATGTAGAATCCGTACGGTGGATAGGATTCTCTGATAGAAAAGATGGTAAATCACCAATCACATCACGGAAAAGACGCTCACCGTTCATACAAGAACATGCTGCCTTCAAAACCTTGTTTTTCCCATTTGATTCCATTGTGGTGATAAAGACATACATGACTGAACTGATCGAAAATGGAGACTATAGAAGGATCCCGCCTTCGCAAGACTTTTAAATTATGTTTGTATCTTGACGCCGGAGACATGCCGATGTTGGGTCGTTGTTGCTGTACAGAAGGCTGTGAATAACGAGAGGTTGACGGAGATTGTGGTGGAGTTGAAGCATCGCTGAGAGAATACTGAGATGAATACGAGTCGCAAGTTGGAGCGGTGCGACGAGGAGGTCCCATGGTGGGAGTCAAAAGAGTGGCAATGGTGGCTGTGCTGCCCAGCCATCATGAACTTGAACTCCCTCGCCCGCGTCACAGCTCATAACCAGATCGCCCTTAGGGAGGGTCTCAGGATCGTCAGAAACATCCTAGCATCAAACAAATATCCAGCTGGCTTCACTACTGCAGAGCTTTTCAAACTCCTTGCTAAAGAATCACCGCCTGCTGACTTTAAGGCTCTAAAATTCCCCTCTCATGTTAAGAGTGGAAACAAGAAGAAGATTCCTCCACCCACACCTCCACGTCCTAACCACCCGATCAAGTCAATGACGTGTGTACACTCTGTCGATGATTTTCTTATTTCTGACGACCAGCTTCACATGAAGCTTTCTAAAAAGGTCTGTGCTCCCCATCCTCGAAGGAAACAAAGAGCTTGAAATGGTGAAAACGACACGGATACCCTTCAACCCAGCACCTCCAGTATCGCGTACTACCGGCAAACGTAAAGGAAAGCAAGAAGTTTCTCATGCCGCCTCGGCAGCTGCACCCGCCCCTGTGAACGTTTGGGTATGGAAATTTGTAGACAAGACAAAGTTGCCACGACCTCGTTCCCCAAAACCACCACGGAAGATATTTGGGATTGAAGTTGGTGTTGGGGCGGATTGGTCACATCTGAGCAAGAGGAGGAGACGGGCACGATTTGGGAAAGTCAGAAGAGACGTTTCCGCTATGAAAGTGGCCCAGTTGGTGAGGAAGCAGAAGGCGAAAGCGAGGGCCGCGATGGCTAGAAGTGCGGCTCGAAAAGCAGCTGTTGTGCGGGCTGCAGCGGAGAGCGCTTCTAAAGGGCTGCAGGCGAAGTCTATGCTCCAGAAGCACTTAAAGGAAGCGGCTATGCAAGTGTCTGCTTCTGTTGCCAGGACTTCGGCCACTGCTCCCTAGTAAAGTTCGTAACGTGAAATCATCGTCAATTTAACTCTTATTGGTGCTTCACAGAGATGCATCACAAGTTACGTTTTAGAAATACAATCAATCAAATTCCATTCTATACAACAGCCTGGATCCCCATAGATTTTTTCTGCCCCAGCTGGCAAGACTATAGGACCTTCGATCTTCATGTCCTGTCCCTGGACAGAGTACCTTTCGGAAGGATACCTACTTGGACCTCCCAGATACGGCTATTCCTCATACCAGGATTCCTCTTCACAAACACTCATCCAACATATTCATGACTAAAGCATGACACAACCGTTCCTAATAGGTCTTATGGTGAATCAAGCGAAACAATGGCGGACGATGGACGCCACTCGCTTTCGTTCTTGAGTTCTGAGTTTCTAACCCTAAACAAGTTTCACTTTCTGACCTCGTGTCTTCCTTCTCACATGCACATATCTTTTCCTCTCAGAATTCGACACACCCATCACTGATATCAACCGTTCGGCCTTTGGATTCTGTTCCCAGATCGCCAGCAGGTTTGCAAGATGAGGTATCACGAAAGGTGACAGGCAGACCACAGTCTGGCATTCGCGGTTTCTCAGAGCCATATATTAGAAACCTAAGAACGGTATGATGTGTTGACCAACATCCTTTCCTGCTTACAACGTTGCTTTCATGTCGGCCACAGTCCGGGCTTGCCCCATCCGCATCCACGCACACTCGGTTTTCACTTCAGCAACGCTCGTACACGGCTAGCTTCTAATTCGAGAGTACATTCAACATCGTCTAACAGATGTTCGACTGTGAGTGTTCAAATGTTCATCCCTCACTTGATGTTCCGGCGTGTCGGGGCGCTTATCACTTACCCCTCGACACACATCCGATATGTTCCTGCCGTGCCTTCGGAAATGTAAAATACTGCCCTCGATACCGAGCTGGTCCACGCCTCGTTATCTAACAAGATTCAGTTGTACATATGTGAGCAACAATGAAGTATTCGGCGCTCATCTCAAAACCTTAGTCTAGGGCTTGCCATCATCAAATCACGCTCCACGCTCAATTGGCAGCCAAGACACAAAGTCACCACAGCGAAGTGCTCTTTCCCCTATACGTCATGGTACTACCTGCGCTATCATGCATCAATCCCAACCCAGGTATTGGTGTACGTGTCTCCATCTACACCCCAGCACTTCTAAATTCGATGTGTGCCTCCATTTTTGCCATGGATGGCCGAATATCCCCCTACGAAGACATCATTCTCAAGAAAACGTCCACCAATCTTTTGTTGACCGGATGCGCGCTTCTCATCTCGGCGTTCATCCAAGCAGCGACTAGGAGATTTAGAGTTTATCACGCCTTAATTGTGCTCAACTTGAGTTAGATCAACAATTCGAGCGCCGTGCTCTACGCCACAATCATCACGCTCCAGTTGTTTCGGATCGTGTCCGTAAAACAAGGGAGAAGTTGGACCATTTTCCGGTGATACTGCTGTCTGTATTCCATCTCTCTGGGATGGGGGCATTTGGTATCTGGGTCTGGAACAAGATCAGCACGTTCGGAAGTCAACCAGAGTGCACGCCTGTAACATTTCTAACCATCTTTGGGCACGACATCACAACTATGAGCACCCTTCGTAAAGCCTCCATTGCTTTATACTCGATCGCCATTATCCCATTCTTGAATTTCTTCATTGTCTTCCTCACTGGACTTTTTGTTGATGTCTGGGTAACGTCGGTATTTGTGGTCCTCAACTCTTTCGGCTCTTTTTGGTCACCGGTGGATGATTCAATCTGGGGTGGTTGTTATAGTTTTTCTTGAAGTTCTGTTTATAGTCGACACATAGCTCATGACATCCAGAAGCTCTACATGGGTGAAGAGTGGAGAGTCGCAGTGGCCATTTGGCCAGACGCTTGCGATGGTGGTCATCCTGCCCCTGCTTGAGACGGGGAAAGCTGGGTTCGGATCCTGGAGAGAGCCGGAGCCTGCACCAGGCGGTCATTATTTGTCCGCTCTGGTCTTGATGTCAATTTACTTTACCATGTCTCCGATACAGATCCACCGGCGCATGATAGTAAGTATCCACAATCCAACACAAACTAGGGTCTTCCCCAGGCCCTTGGCTCTTGCTACTCCACAAGACACGGCTTAGAGGTCGGCAATACAAGCACTCAAACTACACCCTACACAACCGCTGGTTCTCCATAGACTTTCTGCTGCGCTAGCTAGGAAAAATATAGGAAATGTCTTGGTTCTTGAACAGAATACCTTTCGGCATGATACTCCAGACTGCTAGTTCTGTTTTCCACATCTTTTCTGTCCATTATTTCTATGGACTGGGATGCGTGCCGGAGTTAACGCCGCCGGGCCTCATGTAGTATGTAGTGATGTTATCGGCCCTGTGCATGCACACAACCACCCGACATTCGAACGGTCAAACCCTTGGGATAAGCCGGATCCACCTCTCCTTCTCAAAGTTAAAGATACAGTCGTATCCTGTAAGCACTAAGCATGGCTGTCGTGATCTTGTCAAACCCCTGTTAGGTTGGCCCGATTGATTGAATCATCATCTACTACTAACCACGGGATTCATGTTCAGCACACCACGACAATCCTCTTTCCCTGGCCATAGGTCATGTCCGAACTACCTACACTACCTTGCATAACCTCAACCCAGATATCGCAGGAATTGTCTCTCCATCTACACCCAAGCTTTCCTCAATCTGGTGTGTGCTGCAATCTTTGCTAAAGATGGTCGGATATCTGCCTACGAAGACATCCACGAATCTTTTAATGATCAGATGCGCTCTTCTCGTCTCCCCATTCACCCAGGCAGCTACTATCGGATTTAGCGTTTACCCCGCCTTCATCGTGCTTAATTTGAGTGCCGTCCTCTATGCCATCATTACCACGCTCGGTTTTGTTGCGGGTTGGCTCCTCGGAGCGTATCCGTCTTCCATCTCTCCGGGATGGGAGCATTTGGCATCTGGGTGTGGGCCAAGATCAGTACCTTTGGGGATCAACGGGAGTGCACCCCTCTGACATTTCTAACCATCTTTGCCCATGACATCGCAGCCACCAACACGTCCCTGCGTAAAGCCTCCATAACTTTAGACTCGATCACCACTATCCCATTCTTTAATTTCTTCGTCATCTCGCGGGGCTTCTGATTGATGTCTTGTTTGCGTTAGCAGTCGTGGTGTTTAGCACCTTGGGGTGCTCGGTGTCAAACAAGAACTGGAACAGATGGATGCTTCAATCTGCGGTAGTTATTGTGGCTCTTCTTGAAGCCCTGTTTATAATTGACACGGAGCTCATGGCATCAAGAACCTCTACATGGGTGAAGAATGGAGAGTCGCAGTGGTCATCTGGCCAAACTCTTGCGATGGTGATGGATGTTTTACCTCTGGTTGAGACGGTAAAAGCAGGATTAGAATCCTGGAAAGAGACTGAATCCAGGCCTGAACCTGAACCTCATCTCTCTGGCCGCATCCTGGTCTTGATGTCACCTCGCTTTATCCTGTTTCCCGGCCAGGTCCACCAGAGTATGATTCCATCGCACATGTCTGGAATTAATCCTATCTACGTAGTGATCAGTATAACTTATATACATATGCGTCACTGGCACCGCATGACACGTGCAAACGCGATCGGTCACACCGTAGTCACGCCTATTTCAAGTTTGGGTTCAAGTTATGTAACCAGGAATTTGTTGAGTCTGTCATGGCACTCAAACGAACCCTCGAATTCGCTGTCGAAGACGACCTTCACGACTTAACAAATGATGACATTGAGCCTCCCACAAAACGGCGTCAATTCTCTCAAGTTCCTCATACTCCTCTTCCCAAATCATCCTACTCCTACAATAAGCCTTCAACCTCTCGCACCCCGTTTACGCCTTACCCCGTCCGCCCTTCTGATTCCCCCTCGAACCCTTTTGGGAGGAAACGTATCCGAGCCCTAACGCACACACTGCCTCCTCCTACTTCTTTCTCCAAACACCTACCTATTCGCTTTCAACTAATCCGTCCCGGCGTCCCCCCACGCCTGGGTGGTGTTTATCGCGTAGTCCAAGTGCCGCTCAGTTACACATTTACTCACCTGCGATGCCTCATCGCATTCCTGTTTGGCGGCGGATACGTCGTGGACAGCGAAGACAGACATCTCTTCGAAGTGAAGAAGAGGGTCATAATCTACAACCAGACTTACAAACCTTGCCAGATAAAGACTGGCGTGACTATCGTGAAGCTTTCTAGTGTGCGTGATCCATGTAGGTACCGTCCCGAAGACGACGAGGACGCGTTGGCCGATGTGGATGCCAATACCGAAGCGAATGAGGAGAGAGAAGAAGATGCAAGCGAGGCAGAGAAGACTGAAGACACTGAAGAAGGCGGGGGTTGGATCTGGGCGGAAGAACAAGACTTCACCCTTGCCCACGCTTGGCCAAGAGGCGGCGACCTCGGACGGGGAATAATATATGTATGTGCTTTCGTCATTCACTTACCCCCACCCCTCAACCACTGTTATTACAGCACCACACACTCACCACAGCGGTCCACATAACTATCAACACTGCACCTATAGCGAAACGTAAAGGAATTTCCAACATTCCCTTCGTTTTTGCTGCGCGTGGACGAGTCCGGCTTTTCCCCCCCGCCCCTCCTCCTCTTCCTCGGCCTGTGTTTTCTGTGCCAACAAATAAACTCAAATCTCCATCTAGCCCGTGCCACCGGACGCGGTTAGCGTCTGCATCTCGCGCCAAAACGAAAATGGCCGACACAGAGATCGGCAGAGATATAGCCAGGGATAATGTCCATTGTGGCAATGAAGATGGGGATGAGGAGAAAGATGACCCTGTGGCCATACCCTCCACGAGGAAATGGAACGCACCGAAGGCGTTTGCGTCGTACCTCAAATTAGCACATCAACAAGGGTGTATCTCAATGCCTCCATACGACGAGGACGAAGATGAAGAAAACACCAATGAAAGAGACGGGGTGCGTCCACTCGACTCTACACCATGTCTGATACACTCCCGTGCTTCCTCCCCAATATCCTCAAGCTCTGACCTCCCGACCTCCCCCCTCTTCTCGCTATCCTCCAAAGAATCTATCTCTGTCGCATTCAATGCCCAAGAAACACACGGTTTCTCCATGCTGGCATTCGGCTGCACCCCAGCGCCACCACAGGCGCAGTGGCAGCGCCTACGGATCGAACGCGTATCGAAGAGGATGGAGCGGCTGAAGAAGGGGGAGTGGATGTGTGCAAGGGACGAGAGTCTTGAGGAGGAAGATCCAGTCGATGAACTGGCTGAAGACGATGACAATAAACCTTTCGTAAGGCCGGTGCTAAAGCCTGGGGAGGTCTGGGATCCATTTGGAGACGAGGAGGAGATTTGACCTGGAAGAATAAGTAGCAGAAGAATCATCTTTATACAGCATATACTTGGAGTAGTTATAGTACAGCAGGCATTATCGATTTCGTGAATAAAATAAAAATAATATTTGACAACAGAAAAGGGACAAAATTTAATCCGACCTGCCTGGTTCGAACAGGCGACATCAAGATAACATAACCATTACAGTCTTGCGCTCTTCCAACTGAGCTAAGGTCGGTTATTAACGAGGCAGACCTTGGTCGATATGATCAATCACATGGTATTCTCACAAGACACTCTAAAAAGCCACATAACAACTTATCAACAAGACTATTTCCTCAGGCTTCTAAAACCAGCTCTCTCGTGTCGTTGGAATTGGGCATAATCCAAGTGCACATATTTTGATAGATGAGAAAATCCTATTATTAGAAACCATATCTGACATCCGAACCGCAACCCAAACCAACGACAGAGAGGCTGGCAAATCAGTAGAAGAAACCCAATTCTAGGGTCAGCAATACTCGAACTTTCGTCAATATAATCAGCGACTTTGTTGGGTCCATCTGCTTTATTTATGTATGTTTGGGAGCCATCTTATCACAGAAGATAACAATTTCGTGAATTCAGCACAAGCATGTTAACTTGAACCTATCACACAGATTTCTATAGATGTCTCTTTCAAAGATTCAGTTGGATGAGATTCTTGCCAAACACCATTCCTATACCTCAACTCCAGCAGACTTGATTGTTACTTTACTGGGGAGTAAGGATCACATCAACAATGATGCACTGGTACATAATATCCATCAGAATGCAGACAAGATTCTTGCAAGTTTGGCACAGAAACCAAGCACTTCTGTGGTTGCCTTCCAATGGGCTCATGAAACTGCAACAAAGACATACATGGATCAGATTCATGCACTCATCAAGGACAAAAGTCACAAAACAGGCTTACAATTAAGTGCCAAACATTGCACTGCTCAGAGCTTGAAAGAGTTTGATATAGTGGAGCTAGCAGAACAGATGAACATGAAAGCACCGCACCTCTGGGAGCTTCTTGGTGCTCTTCTAGCAGCAGACTCAGGTGTGAAAGTTGCCCAGGAGGCTTGAGGAAACCAACATTGAGAGAAGAAGTCAATGAGTACAAACAAGGATGGAGATTTTGTGATGGCTAATGGTGATGATAGCAAGGTGGAGTACTGGAGAGACCAAGATGAAAAGTTTTCCCTGAGCCAGTTGCAGCAGTCCCAATAACATACTTCTTCTCATAAATGGCAAGTGCAATCTTTATCTGGAACCAGCAAGGTTGCTTCTTCAGTTTTATCTCCACAAGATCACATATTTCTTTGATCATCCAGGCATGTCTAACCATTATGGCCAAATGAAGGTGGAAATAGTGGGCAGTTACGTGATTAAAAATATATAATCAAATTCAGTAGATGTGCCAATTATATTGACAAAAGTTCAAGTATTGCTGACCCTAGAATAAGGTTTCTTCTACAGCCTCTCTGTTGTTAGTTGTGGGTTGCAGTTTGGGTTTCAGGTGATCTCTCTAACAATAGAATTTTCTCATCTATCAAAACATTCAAGTTGATCTGGGTACTTGGATTATACCCACTTCTAATGACATGAGAGAGCTAGTTTTAGGAGCCTGGTATCAGCTACACTTGCTTTTCAAGAGCATGCTCCGTTGGTGCAAGGACATCCATAGCCTCATTGTAAGGGCAAGACCCAGAAGATGAGGAAACACAGAGGGCACAAAGGCACCAGGGGCCACAGGGGGGCACAGAGAGTCTATAAAGACTATGTAATGACAGCTATAAAGCAGTAATACTGGGGAGATTCTTAGATGTTGGATTAAAGGGGTCTCTACTACTACCAGTTGCCCATAATAGGGCTGTAGCCAAACAATAACAAATAAAGGTAAGTAGAATAGAATAGTGAAGAATGAGAAGGGTTTCCATGAAGTATGAACAGTAAATAGGGAAATATATGTACCTGGAGGGCTGTTCCCTTACACTCATCCCCTGAGATGAAGTGGGCTTTGAATGCATCCAGTTTGATTGATGCTAGTGCAACATTTGGGCCAAGCACATCACTGGCAATGGCCTGGATGGTTGTTACTATCTATGTTACTATATTGATATCTACCTATGCTACATAAGTAGCTAAGAACAAACTAAAAAGTAAGCCTTGATAGACCTAGATACAGAGAGTTCAGAAAACAAAAAGTCCACCAATACTGTATGTGCTTGACTGTGCAAAGAGTCCATTCCTATCCAAAATCAACAATTATGTGATCTGACTATGGGTTGTGGGCCTGACAGGTGATGTGTGCAATGGTGAAGGAGCACAAGGCTAGTGCTGTTCTGGCCTGGCTTGGCCTAAAAGCTGTCAACCATGGCTTGGCCCTGGCTTGGCCTGGCCCAGGCTGTGGCTTTTGTATGTAAAATGTTCAAAATTTGCCCACAGGTCCATTGGTTGTACAGGAAGCTAATTAAAACAATGCATAGTCTTCTCATCCTGGGCCAATAAACAGCCTCAGACTGTGTTCACTCAAGGTAACTATGTACGAGCCACCATGTACAAAGAAATAATTTGTATTAAACTTGCCAAAATGTGAGGGAGATGGAATTAAATACATGTCTACTAAAAAATCATGACCACATGTTGTGTTGTGAGTGAGCAGGGGTTGACAATTCTGTTGGGTCATCCCTGTCATCACTGTCATTCCAACAGCTCCATCCCCGTATCCTGGTCCCTATCATTGTTGTCCTAATGTATGCCACATGCCCATTGCTACCTAAGCAGTTCCCTACTCACTAGTAACATCTCCCCCTAATTCCTGTGTCATTGTCATCTGTAGCACCCACAGTCTACCCTGCACGCAGTGGTAGGGGTGGGTGCTGGGCCAT
>QMFE01027606.1:0-17409 GCA_003314665.1 Tricholoma sp. MG77 | reverse complement strand
GCCCTAGTAGGTTCCACAACGCAGAACTTTTGTAAGAAAGCGTGTTCGTACCGGAGGTCGGTCCGACGTCGACGTCCAAACTTCAATGCCAGACGTCAGCCTCGCTATTCAACGTCTTCAGCCATGACTAGTAGCTCCCATGTATATGAAGGCCCCCATACCAAAATTTCTGGACCGAATGCACCATCGAGCGCATTGGCCAATCCACTTCCATATGACTCTGCACTGGCCACACCACCTCAATTATTCCCCTCGTCCCCCGGCCCGGCCCATAATGAATTCGGGCCTACACCGCTTACAACGCAAACTCTTACGCCATATGCCTACTACGATGCACGCTCGTCATATTCATTAGCGCAGGCTGACACACGCGCCCGACGGAGGTTTATTGTCTCCGTACTGTGGGCATTTGGACTTTGGTTTGCGTTCGGGTGTTTAGTCACTGTCGAGTTGAACCACGGGTGGTGGCAATCACGGATATGGCACACGATAGCCGTTGTGGAGGCAGATGGAGGATAGGTACAGCGGATCATATGCCAACCTTTTATCATACGGTATGGGTTCGAGACCGATACTATGGACATCATTTTTGGAAACCGTTCAAGTTTACGCTGGTGGGTAATGACCATGTTTCCCTCTGGATACTTAGTGTAAGTAAATATATACCAAATTCCCCTGGGCCTTTGTTATTACAAAGATACATGAATATTGCTTACTGCTATCATCAGTTTACTGTCAGTGTAAACCAGTAAATAGCTCTTCATTCAGCGCACATTTCGTAGCAGTAAGGGCCCAATTGGGCTACCGGTGTGACATGAAGCTATCCCAATAGGTCGGGGAAGCTATGAGTACCATCAGATCCACTCGGAAGATACAAAGCATAGACGGTAGGTCTGCTGTATTCCGCATGGATGAGAAGAGAGGAGAACATTGTAAATCCGCAGATTCCACGGCTTGGTTCATCGGTGAAGTCCACGTCAAAGTCAGACAGACGATGTTTTTCAGAGTAACCCCTGTAATCAAAGCCAAGAGTTATGCTTAAATACTTTCTCTTTCGACCCACTGTTAGCCCACTTACTATATGCCATGTGAACTACACAGAAAGCTTCGTATCCACGTAACGAGTATTCAAGTTGTTGTCGAGGGTTAAAACAAAGACGTCTGGAGAGATGGGTCTGGGCCGCACTTGTTGGTCGCGATGGACCGAGAATTCCAAAGACATTGTGGCGAGCTTCGGAGTGGTGTTTTCGGAAGGAAGACCAATTCCTGCCCTTACAACGATAAGAGTTGGGATAAGTTCCTGTCAACTGATAAGTGATGTTTGCTCGTCAATATAAGACAGGGGGCATACAGCAAGTTGAACAATGATGTCTGAAAAGAGGCCACCGACCCATGTTTTCAGACCCCCAAAAATTACCACAAATATGGCAGCTATGCTGTATACAGCACCAGATTCGAGGACTATCCAAGCGGCATACCTTGACCTTGCCATTAGTGGGTAGCCGACATCGCGAGCACGTGTTGTCCACCAGATTCTCCCTGCAATCATCAGAGTGACAGAAGCGTGAACAATGGCGGACATCCCGAGGCCAGCGACTCCCCATTGAGCGGCGCTGAAAAAATCGTTTCCAGTCAATTTAGAAAGTTTCCATACGCCGATGAAGTATACGACTAAACGTTCGGTGTCAGATTGCAAGAGGATATGGACAGATCTACTGACTGCTATATGCTAGGACAATGATAGACTGAAAGACATCGCTTAGTACTGAGACGAGTTGATGTTTCAAAGAACGCACTGGGACGATGCGGATGTATCTCATTCTTCCCCATATGACATAGAGGCGCCAGATAAGGATAACATCGGCGAGAATAGACTTCAGTCCAGAATCACCCGCGTCAAGTTAACCCAGACCGAAAGGATCACGACGCTCACGTTTAGGATCAAAATCGCTTTTGTGGCCAGCTCTGTTGTCCTCGAAGGATTCTCGACCCAATATGCGACGGATGCGCCGGGGATATTTGCGTCCCGTATAAATGCCTCGATCAACATTCGCCAACTGAAACCAATATGTGCCGTAGAAACGATAAATTGCGCGGTAGCAGTTGTCAACAGGAACCTTCAAAAAGGCGTCAGTACATTATTAGCATCTTTCGTTAATGTTAGTACCAGGATACTTGAGATTTCGTCTTCTTTCCGACCAGGACGTACAGGCAAGAAAAATATATGACGACGCTATTTGCAAACACATGAGCATTGAACCTGAGTCATATGGGTCTACCGACTTGATTCCTGTGGCGGCAAATGTTACCTTTCAAGTATGTCCGAAAAGCAAGCACACAATACCGTATACAAGGGTTGCACTGAGCCTGCCAACCAAGTTGGCCATTTGGGGGGAGATGTCCTTCATAGCGCCGCAGAACTGACGGAGGGTAAGAAACACGTTAAAGCAAGCAAGCTATTATAGCCCACAGTCAATTTCCTGCCCACGCTTGCCGGTGTCACGGAATGGCAGACGTTGTTCTCGAGGATCTGAAGTGGCCGCGCAGTCAGTCATGCTGTTACATTCTAGCTAGATGGATAGGCTCGGTATCGCCGTTGATTGATTTTGAGCGCGGCTAATCTTGTCAGATATACCTTTAGTGTTTCACCAATAAACCAACAACAGCAGTAGAATTCACCATTACAGTTGCGTAGATTGCCACGCAGGCTTGACCTGGGGTCGGTATACTAATGGGGCAAGGTTGAAACACTAGTCGTCTGCAGCGAATCTGACACAGATCTAACTTGGGCTGTACAGGAATGATTATTACTCCAGACGAAGTCATACGCTGGCTGTTCCCAGAGAATCTGAAGGCAGTTCACAATGTCGATGATTTTGGGGACATGGAATGACGTTCAGCAGAAATTGGGAACTTCATCTGCACCCGTAAGGGCAGAATAAAATTAGGATAGATGATCCCCGTAGTCGCCACCGCAAACTGCAATGCTGATGATATGATCCTACGACTTATGATAATGGGATGTTGAAAGCACGGCGTGTTAATCCACGTAGGCTGAGTAGGGATTTTACGACTCTGGAGAAATATATCTGGGTTACTAGAGTATGACCGCGGACAGTCATGGGTGAAGCGACAACTTGAATGAGGATCACTGCGGGTCTGCCGTCCAAGTGAGAGCAGATTACGGATTATAAACGCGCTATGGTTCGATAAGTCGAGCCCTTGGAATGCTAGGGCGTCGACTCTACGAACTGACTCGGGGAAGAAGAATAGTCAATGGCGTAACAATGGCTTTCCCGGCCTTTTCCATATTTCAAGTTCGGAAGCTCGGAATTTAGGCATTCTGTACGCAAGCAGTAGAAGCTGGGTCACATGCCTCCTAACTAGGCTAGGCTCCATCAACAACGCGTCGACGCGTTTGTACTAGGTTCGAATGAAATTCAGTGAATGAACAATGAGCGTTCAGCAGCCGTAAGATCGTGAGTCTTTGGAACTAAAAAGTGACAGCCCGGGTCGATTGCCAGCTGATGGTGATAGCGAGGCAAGTGAGTCTAGAATTTCCTTATGATGGATGTCAGACTCGGAAGTGACAATGTGCACGGCCGTGCAACCAATAGGCCGATTATTCCCCCTATTTCTACACTCTGGGATTGCGATTATGCGGGTCTCGACGAGATTGATGGGAATAACGAGGTCCGATTGTGGCAAACCGATAATGCGATGCAGTGATAGTCATCATGACATAAGAGATGAGCTATGACCAGCTCAAATAGACCATGCGAGCACTCCAACGTCGTCAGTTTAATGTTTCGGGAGATATGTAAAGTGTACATCGAAGCCTTCTTTTAGGGTACAGATGGACCTGAAACCTGGGTGGATTTCAAAGAACAGTTGAGAGACGCCAACGTTAACTTTGGAATAAGGAGTTGATATATGAATCGATACATCACTTCTCTTTCAACACCAGCAAATTTCAGAGAGAGAATGAGAATGAGAGCAAGCTAGCTGGACTGCATGTTTCGGCGAGCGTAGAACGATGTCAGGAAAGGTGAGAGGTGGGTGATATGACGAAACCAATTACATACAATGTCACGTCGCCCTGAGCTCGGAGGCTACAGGCTTTGGCGTCATATTTCACCATCAGACTGTCACACATTTGCTGGCTTGTTTTTGGACCACATCCTTCCCGCCGTCTTTTTTACACTCGTCTGCTATCAGAGGCTACTCAGCGACTATTCATGACTTTTACCATTGGCATTTGACTGGTAACCTGACATACTATGGCGTACATAAAAGCAAAAGTGGCAACACAACCGGTATGTCTAGTCTTCTTTCAAGCTTGACTGTGTACTGAGGAGCACGTGAGGACATTGTTTGGTGGTCTGTGCGTGGGAAAGATGTATTTGGGTTGATTTGATTTAGATGTGACAAGGAGTCCAAACTCGGGACCATCCGACTTTCTTTCACATACCCTCTCTCGATCGCACACATCTTCGAGCTCATCGTCGTGTACGACGTCAACGACCCTCTTACTTCCGTCCTCATCGTTGCACACGCTCTACACGTACTATTCTTCATCTTATACTCTCCAATACACTCTCGTTCTCATTCTTGTAACAGCACTGCTCCCCAAATTCATCCCACGCGCTTTCTTCACCAACCGCGCTCATCTTCCGCCCATCCCACTCTCCTGTTCCGTCTGTTCGCTCATTTATCCATCCTTGGTTGATGTGTTAGATCCCGCACAACACTTTTAACTTAAACTTCAACCTCGATCTTGCCCACTCTGGCTGCCTCTACCACTTCCCTGCTTTCTTCCCATCATACTGACGAGGACTTTATTAACAAGTCACTTTTAGACTCTCTTGACGCACAAGCAGACGCTGAACCCATATCATCTTCCGACTCGGAACTCGCGGCTCCCGCTTCATACGGTTCGTCGTCCTCTGGAGGGGGTTCCCCTTCCGTCCCATATCATATCGCAATGCAAGCTCATCATCAATCAATGGTTCGCCCCGATTCACCAGGAGTTGACAACCACAATCATCCACATATTCATCCCCAGGATTCCATGTATAACCACCAAAACGGCATGTACTCCACCGATAACACCATGAATGTTCTGCCTGAATACGGCACTGATCTCGACTCTCGCAAGTTCCAACATCAGCATAAACTTGACAGTTTTTCAGGTGGATATCGGGGGGCTTTCGGCTCGTTTCCCAATACCAATCGCTCCAGACCCCAAATTCCTCGTTCTGGCCTACAGTCGTCCAACTCATTCCGTGACACTGCTTCGTTCTACCCAACCACAGCAGCAGATGTTTTCCCAAGCCACCTAACTTCCCCTGTACAATTGCACGCACAGGCTTTTGACTCACGCACGAGTTATGACTTTGGAGGTGGACAAGGAAATAAACCATTCAACGATCTATACAACCCTTCGGCAGGTATCATGCAGCCTCAAGCCAACGGTAACAAGCATCAACATCAGCAGCCAAGTCAGCATGGACCTTACCAAGCGCCGTATGCAGGTGGTCTACATCTTTCTTCCCAGACACCGTATGGTCCACATGTGCCTGCGGGACCTCCATCCGCACCTAACGGAACAAATCCTGGAGGTCCAGCTGCACCTCCGGGTTTGGCGCCTGCACCCAGCACTGCCGGGACCAATACGAATGTTGAGGAGATATCAACCATATTTGTGGTCGGGTTCCCGGAAGACATGCAGGTAAGCCCTTCATCCTGGTGTCTCAACAATCCATATACTGATATTAATATCCAAAGGAACGCGAATTTCAAAATATGTTTACGTTTTCACCCGGCTTTGAGGCTGCTACGCTCAAGATTCCGAACAAAGAGTACACCGCTTATAGCGGTGTCATCGGGAACACTGGGTTGAGAAGTGCGATCGGCAACACCTTTGGAAGCTACGGAGGCCCGAACGACCCATATAACCTCGTTACCGTCAATCAGGGTGGAGTTGTTGTCGATGCGGGGAGAGACGGGACCATGACATCATGGCCTGCGACGGTGCCTGGTGATGAGGTTGCCGGGCCGCATTTCATGGGTGGTGGTAGTCTGGGAGGGGCTGGCGCCGCAATGAATATGCCAAGGAAGCAGATAATCGGATTTGCAAAATTCAGAACGAGAGAGGAGGCCCTTTGCGCAAGAGACGTTTTGCAAGGCCGGAGAGTTGACATCGACAAGGGTGCTGTACTGAAGGCGGAGATGGCAAAGAAAAATCTGCACACCAAGAGAGGGGTGGGACCTGTTCCTGGCAGTGCAGCTGGTGCGGGAACGGGGGCCGGGAGTGGTGGTGGTGGCGGTGGCGGGGCCAACCAAGGAGGAATGCAGCAGACCTCCGGCATGAACAGTGCTGGACTTGGAATGGGCGGTCCTGACCCTTACAACAGCATCCCTCCTGGGACCAGCGAAGCTGTAAGTTCACGAGAGAGAGAGCTGGGAACTTTGGGAGCTATGGGATTGGGGCCTGGACGTTTGAATCAGTGGAGAGACCAGATACAACAACCACAGGATCATCACTCATTGTCTGGTTCAAACGCCCTTCTAAATGGTAGAACAACTCCTGGACGCGAACATGAGGATGATAGAAGGGCAAGTGTTATTGGCATGGGGCTTGTTGGGCTCGGATCTGGAACTCGTGGACCGAGGGAACGATTGGAGGATGACGACCGAGAACGCCGGCGGAAAGAGAAGGAGATGATGCGGCTTAGGGCGGGTAATTCAACTGCCTTCGACGCATTCCATTCTGTGCCTGTCGGTTCTTCCGCAAGGCATCTATCAAATCCTAGTGGCGGAGGCCTATTATCGCCAGTTGATAGTGGATATGGCAATGGGATAAGTCCCGTCATAGGGAATGGATATGTGAGTTCGCAACCTCAGGCGTCTGCTATTCAACAGCATCATTACGAAGAAGTGGGACCTTGGGATAATGTGAGGAGCCACCGTCCACGGTCATCTACTCGGCGCTCTCCATCTCCCTCCAATCCAAGCGCAGCTTCTACGTTCCTTGATTCGGCGTCTCAACACTTCGCATCCTCGCAACATCTTCAATTCCTCGACCAGATGCAGCAAGATCAACAGCGTCATGATCATCGTCCTATCGGTGTTCTTCCTTCACAGTCAGAGTCTAGTGCTTCCAGTGTCGCCGAAGGTTCGCAACGCGGCGGTGGTGAGAGTGACGGCAGCGGCGTGGATGGTGAGATGTCTCGAGCACTTGGCGTGCTTGAAGTCAGCACCGATGGTGGGAAGACCTCGCCACAGCTGCCTTCCCCTGCTTCTGGCGCGAGCTCAAGAAATGGCGTTGACCAAAACCCTCCTGTATGAGTTTGTTTCGATGTGCTGTTGAGCATTAGCACTGATCGCGAATGATGAACAGATAAACACCCTCTACGTAGGCAATTTGCCAACTTCCCCGCCTCCGACTGGCTTTCCCCAGGATTATCTGGAGGAGAGCTTGCGGGAACTGTTCTGTTCTCAGACTGGATTCCGTCGCTTGTGCTTCCGGCATAAAAGCAATGGTCCCATGTGCTTCGTAGAGGTTAGTTTTATTGTTCACGTTTTGTGATATCTCTGATGCCTTGGATCTTCATAGTTTGATGATGTACAGTTTGCAACTCGAGCGTTGAATGATTTGTATGGCAATACCCTCAAAGGTCTCGTCAAGGGTGGTATCCGCTTGTCTTATAGCAAAAATCCCCTTGGCGTTCGCACGCCTACCAGTGCCTCAAGTAACAGTTCTCTGCAGCAGCAATTGTTGCAGAACAACAACAACAATAACCCTAACGGCAACGGTACCTATCCATCAACGGCACCAATGGATCTCCATTCGAGGCCCACTGAGGAACAACAATCACGTACGATTAATATTCTGCGCCGGGAGACAGGCGTCACGTCCCCTCCTATACCGCCTGCTCATGCCAACCACCCATCTTTCAATACCAGCTTCCTTGCGTCACCCCCACCCCGCTTCTTTTCTTCTTCGCCGTCCGCGACCACCTTTGGTCCGTCATCAGGAACGACATCGTTGACAGGATCCAATACATTCATGCCGCGTAATGCTGGTACCATGAACATGAACATGTTCGGGTATACTTTACCCACTAGCGCCACCAGCAATCTGCCTTCGTCGTCGTTCTCCCCTTTCGGACCTTCGAGCACCCCTCCTCCACATGCAATGATACCCGAGACATCAGATGATCAGCCTCATTCTCAGCATTTCGTCCATCGCGCTTTGTCACCGCCCACGAATAACCTAGAAGCCGCTAGGGCCAGTTAAACCAGGCAACCATTCCAATTCATCTTATTTTATTTCTCTCGCCAACCTGTCCGCACATTCACACGCACATATATTCATTCTGTCATCCAGCACCTGCATTTTGCAATATCTATGTACTACCGACGATTCTCGCCTTCCTCCCCCCTCCCATATTCATCGCATTCAGTACTATATTCATATCCATTTCACGTCTGGTCTTTCTCTTCCTTGGTTTGAGGACTGTCTGTCTGTATCCGTTTGTCTGTCGCAATATCTATACACCCTGTTCCAACATCAATTTATATATGACCTGGTCGCCTCCTTCGTGCTCATCTCATACGCATCAGCCCTCACTATTACTCTCATCACTGCACTTGTCCTGTTTTCTTTACCCTGTTCTCGCTACCATATATTCCACTTCTGTTGTTACCTTTTTACATACCACATCCCGTTGTTTAGTTGGCTTGCTGTGAGAGTCACACTGGTTCTCCCTCCCGACTACCTTCCTATCATGTATATCATATGACACCACCTTCTCGGCATATCATCGATATTGCCCAATAATGACAGGATTTATGATTTCATCCCAGCCTTCACATGGAGATAATGTTAACAGGAGAAATATAAGATCGGGAAAAACTAAAAGATAAGTGTAAACTCTATCCATACATAGGTACGACTCCAACACGTAAGAAAACATAATTTAGTATGACATACACCATATTAAGTATATCTAAGCTACCCCATATCTCCATCCTTCGTACTCGGTTTCGATGACGTGGGTGTCGATGGGGAAGCCACGGCCAAACTCCCTGTCCCAAATTTTACCTTAATTTTCTTGGGTGGATCATCCCCATTTTTTGTCCGCCCGCTTTTCTGGGTTCCGACGTCTGGTCTTTTGACCTTCGTGAGACGCACCATCAGCTCGTCGTCGTCGTCGTCACCCCGCCGCCGTTTCTCGCTTGGCCGTACTGGGCCCAACGACGACATCGAGACCATCATACCTGGTCCCGGTGACTGTGGCCTTGGGGATGGCGCTGGTGATTGTGATCTTGTCTTCGGCCTCACTAGCGCTTCCAACAAGTTGTCTTCGTCATCTTCATCTTTTGAGACTCGCTTCGGCGGAGGTCCGGTTGATTGATGTGGTGGTACCTGTCGATGTGAAGGCTTAGGGCTCGCAGGTGCTATGTCAGGTGATGGGGGCCGTGAAGATCTCGGGACAGTCTGAGAAAGCCCAGGCTTTGTGATTGAGGACGTGACATCCTCCTCTTCGTCCTCGCCATAATCAACAAGAGACCCCAGTATTGGCGTTCGCAGTGGTGGTCGGTAGCCCTTGGAGCTACTTCCTAAGGCTGTCCGGCGCTTCCGTTTTAATGCATTGGATACTGGTATAGGTGATGACTCTCCAGCACCCCGTGACCATTGACTGACATTAGGAACAAACTCTTCGTCGTCATCGGCATTGAAATAGTCCTCCTCCTCTGCGTCAAGGACTCGTCCTTCAGGCCATCCACGGGGTTCTACAGGTCTGAACACAATGCTTGTCAATCAACCGAGACAGCTTAACAGGTCAACAACATACTTATCGGGTTTGGTTTCCTCCGGCAATGGTTCATTATTCATCTCCCACCGTCTAATAAGCAGCTCAAAACGTTGGCCGCCCAGAGGACTTTTAGCTAGTGTCCGTATTTCGTCCTCATGCTTGGTCATACAAAACTTGATTACATCCTTCATATTTTCCTAAAATTGTGTAAAGCAGCATTAATTGTAACAATTCCCCTGATAGAATAGCGCTCTCACCCTCCGCATGTTCTCAAAGTACTCTTGGCATGAACAGCTCAGGAGGTTATCTCGCCGCGATTCCTGAATGGTCAAATCGAGGATAGGCTTCAATACGTCATGCTTCATCATCTGAGCGTGCGTGTTGTGATTGTTTTGTTTGAGAAGCAGTCGAAAGATGCGAAAAGAGACTACCAACAGATTGGTAATTCAACAAACCACAGATGTAAATTAATCATACCATGCCGTAGGTGCTTATCCTTGGCTTTGAGCAGGCTGGCTACGCGAACAATGATGTTACTGGACATCATGTAAAAATGACTCCGGAAGTGGTGCTGGGAGATGAAGTTGTAAAAGAGATCGCACAAGTAGACATAGCGATTTGTCTCTTCCCGCGTTAAAAGTAGTGTTGGCTCTTTGGCAATGTAAGCAAAGATACGGCAAGAACAAAAAGATTGTTACCCTGGATCTTCCTCCATTCTGGTAAATCATAAAATGGCTTGAACAGGATCTTGAGGCACTCCTTGTAGAAATAGTCCATGTATCGCTCCGTTCCAGGGTCGTCTTTCCGTGGGGGTACTTTGGAGACACCCAAAGCCTGGAAATTTCGTGAGCAACAGAACTATTGACTGAAATGCTTGCTTCGTTTACCTGTGAAGCTTCAGTAACATTGGTGGTAGCAGAAGGGGCAACAGCCGAATCCGGGGGTGGGATATCCATCCATACTTTAAGAGCCTCTCCGACCTGGCTCTGCACAGCCAAATCTTTACTCTGCGCCATAATACGGCACGCCATCTCCAATATAGTTTCAGCCTTATCAGCCCCCTTCTTTTCAGCCTCTCGCTCCTTCTCAATTGCCAGAACCTGCTTCAGGACGTGTCCTCTCACTCCATTGAGGTCGTGATCCAAAAGGGCAACAAGGATCTCGCCAGCCGCATTGATCATCAGCTTGTTCGTCGTGTCCTCGGGAAGGTTTAGCGCCCATTGTACACCAAACAGCACGCCGCGATCCACAAGAGCACGGAAGAGCGCCATCCGTGCAGGAAGTTGCACATTCTTCCCCATGATGCAGAGTTGCTGGACGAGGATGATTACTTCTTTACGTAGCGCAATCTCCTCGTCGGGGAGCCCATCTGGAGGAGCGAACGCATAATATCCTGATCGTGTTGATGCTCGGCCATTGACAGGAGCAGTCGTGCCATTTGGGAGCTTTTGAGCTGGCGGTAGCTTCACATCCACATCCATATCGGAGGAGTCGTCCTTCTCGCCGTCTGCTTCGTCCCCATTCAAACTAATAATGACAGGCGACTGCTGGCCTGGTGGGTGAGGAACTTTCTTGTTTGGGGAACCACTCGCACCACCTCCAACACTCAGCATCTCCTCGTCCACAAAAAGCCTAACGATATCTCGCAGAAATGCATGGTCCTGCTGCACGTGGTTAATTATGTCGATTTGATTGAAGATTATGCATGAGTTGAGCACATTGAAGGTGGAGTCGTCCAGGGCCCGGGCAAGTACGACGTCTTTCAGGAATTGGAGTCGGTACGTGTGATGGATCTTGCGTTGGATACTTGCGTCGCGGATAGTGATGGGCTGGTGGAAGTGGGATGTTTGGTGCAGGAATTCACGATAGTTGGCTTTGTGGCCGGGGAAGTCGGGGTCATCTGCGAACAGTATAGGGAATACAATCAGGAAGGACTCGTAAGACGAAGTGCATGGGACAGACATTCAAGCATCCCGACGACACCAAAAAATATATCATCTTCGAGAATGTGTTCATACATCGCATGGTCGTTCAACATTACTGCATATATGGGTCAGGGTCAGCATTTGGGACATAACAACAGCCTACGGCACGTACGGATTGTCTGCATTATACTACACAGTGCATGTAAGTTCTCCAAGCTCTCCAGATCTTCGGCAGTGTTCATGACCTCAATTAGTGATTTGAGGTAATCCTGGTGAGAATTTTAAAAAAAAGAAAAAAGGAACAAGCATGTTCATATCAGCTATGTCCCTATTCATTACATTCCGCAATATATAAATGACATGAGAAGAGCAGAACATGCAGAACACAACCCACCAAGCCAAGGTCAAGAGGTTAATTGAAAGAAAATGCTCACCTCTTGTTGGATATATTCACATATTCGCTCCTTTACTGTCTGAGTCCGTGCAAGAGATTTGATCGCTCTTTCTATCTCCCCAATGATCCCTAGTCGTGGTTGGGGCAAATGTCCGGTGCGTATGATAGTCGCGGTGGTCACTGAAGTGGGTTCTGGCCCGATTTGGGGCGAGGAAGAAATGCCCGTATCATCTACTGAGCAAGGGAATCAGTCGTTTCCTCTCTCCGAAAGAGCCAAGACACACTTCCGGAATTCATGTGTTGCTGGACTTCACAAATAAAATTCCAAACTTCCGAGCAGCCTTCTGGGTCCTGAAAACTGAGCGCGTAATCGACGCCATCGGGCTCAGTCCAAACAATGAGCGTATCTGTATGGAAAAGGCTTTATCGGCATAGGTTCAACGGGAGCCGGAAGGAAGTTACACGAACCTTGCTGTCTTTGATAGACGTCATTCGAACGAATGGCTGTGGATAAGATTATGTCGTTATAATTTCGTTCTGAACGGGCTATTAGAAGAGCTGCGCCCGTCTCCTCCTGGAACTGGCCGAAGCAAAATGCGGTGCCTTGGTCCACCCATCTCGCGCCTATTAGCTCGTATACCTATACGATGATAAGCATAGTTTTGGGAAAGCAAGCATGGCGGTGGGATGGATATATACTATCTCCAACCCATTCCAATCCATGAAGCAGAGGTAAGTCGGAATGTGCTCACCTTGACGCGTTTCATTTCATGTTCGCCATCAGGTGCCCAATCCTGGCTATCGTCCACCACAATGTCCGGTGCATGTTCCAATAACTCTATCTGAGCATTCACAGAGTCCAAGACTGTTTCCTCTGCTTTGACCAAATCCGTAGACGGTCGCGGATCTCCACCCTCGGACACGGATTCGGACTCCCGAACTTCGTCTTGTGCCACCTTTTGGCCATCGTCCTTTCCTTGAACGGAGTTTCCAATCGTCCCGTTTAGCTCCGGGGGAGTGTTCGCTTCAGCAGTTGAATCATTCGGCGTTGAACATGTGGGATTTTGGGTCGAATTTGGTGATATTGAATGAGAAGACTGTAGGGAAGGAGGAGTGGTGGAACCAGCACCAGGTATGTTTGTAACAGAAGATGCAGTGGAAAGGAGAGACTGTGATTGGTCTTGAGAGGGGCCGACACCGTTCATGGCCAGGAGGGCGAAGGCGAAAGATATGGTACACAAACAACAAGCAAGCGAACGATCGTGGGTACTTTTTTTTTCCAACGAGAAAACTCCAGCAAGCTGTTCTCTGCAACTTTTCCAAGTTTTTTGATCTGTACAGCTAGCAAAGCATTATTTCAAAACGAAACAATCGCAGCTGGCCACTCCAGTAAAATTGTATAAAGGACCGTATAGGTTTCAATGGAGATGTTACGTCAGCGTCCAGAAAAGTAATTGAGCTTCAACTAAATTTGTAAACGTTGTCTGTCGACCAACCATCATGACTTCAAGGTCAACTACTGTCCTCGCAATTGCAGGCCTCACCGTTGTCGGTGGATTCCTTGCATATGCTGTATATTTCGACCACAAGCGTAGGAATGACGTTCACTTTCGTAAACAACTACGCAAGTTGTTCTTTTTCTTCGCTTCCCCTTTTTAGATTGACGCCAGCTCAGGCAAAGACAAAAAACGTGCTGAAAAATCGGTAGCCCAATCGAAAGACTCCTCCGGGTCTTCTTCCACAGGGGTCTCGGCAGCCGCGCTGCAGGAGGCACTTGAACAAGTTAAAAATGAAGAAGTCCCAGAGTCGCCACAAGAGAAGGAAGCTTATTTCATGTCACACGTCAGCATGGGTGAACAGCTTTCTGCCCAAGGTACCTCTTATATCTTTTTCAATTGATCCACCTTTGTAAATGCCTATGTAGGTCCCGATTTCTACCTACCTGCGGCAATGTCCTTCTATCGCGCACTTCGTGTCTATCCTGCTCCAGTCGAGCTCATCGTGATCTATCAAAAGACTGTACCGGAACCCATATTCAAGGTGCCATTCATAACAGCATTCTTTTGTTAGATTACTAAAGATCATGGCAAAGATGGTTATGGAAATGACCACCATGGATGTAAGTTCTCCCCCACCCTCGCTTCCCGGTGGCCGAAGTCTTCCAGAAGAGCTAGGGGACGAAGAGACGAGTCCGACGAGAGGCGGTCCGCCCTCGGAGACTTCCTCGCAGGAGTGGGACAAGGTTACAGACCCGGGGACTCAAACCCCTGCTACATCATAATCAATGTCATGTGTCTTAGCCTTAACCTACCTATCCTGAGTAGAGGAAGGGAGAGGTCGTCCGTAATCTTGAGGATTGGATACATTGCATCTATCTCAAATCCAGTTCGCTTTGCGTTGTGCTTGCGTTGCATTTGCAATATGTTCTAATATATTTTCTTCTTTCTTTTCTCATGTACTTCTATTACTAGGTGAAAACCCGACTCGAAGGTGAGCATTGAGATCTACAGGGAATCCGTGGAACTAAGCCACTTCGCGCTTCGTAGGGTATTACGATGCCTTCCCTCCGAAATATACTAATGTTGCCATCGAAACCCGGGGAGATCGTAGAGTAGTGGTAGCCATAAAAGATTTTACTGCCGGCGAACTCATATACAAGGTTTTTCGCTTCTCCACTTCTAAAGCATAGTACCTGATGTACACCTACAGGAAAACCCCGTTGTGACCGCTCTCGATGCCGACCTCCAAGCAGCCGGCACTCACTGTACCCATTGTCTCCGTCACATCGAATCTGACGTGCACTTTTCACTTAGTGAGGCATCTAATCGCTTTGCGTGCACATTTTGTTCGCAGACCTGTCTTGTCGTTCATAAATCTCAATCACATTCCCTCCTCTTCACTAATGACGCACCTCTTCCGCCAGAGGTCACCCCAGGCACAGCGCCTCCGGAAGTTTTCGCAGAGCGCCAACGAGCACAAGAGAACTTCGTCACGTATACCAAGAAAGAGGGACGAGCAATACCGCTGCTCGTTGCTCGATTTATCGCAAGACAGGTGGCGCTGGAGACAAACAAGATTATCGACAGCGTAATGAAGACCACTCCCGAAAAATCTGATTATACGGATACTGAAGACGGTGGATACCAGCTGGCGGACCACATCGAACGACTGCGGTATCTCGAGGTTGTTCCACCGAAAGAGGAACATCCGCTTCTTGTGGACGTATTAAAACATGCACTTCCTGGGCTGGAACACTTCGTACTACATGATCGACATGCAGTTCTCCATGGCAAAATGACATACAATGTCTATGGTGTCACCTTTGGCGGAGGAAGAAATGACAAGGTCAATGCCTTGATGTCTTATTACTCGTGAAATACCATGTTTACATATATCACCTTCCGGACAGCCTGAACCTCAAGCCCGGCCAGAGGATGTCGAGAAAACCCGCACACCCTACGGGACGAAACACCAAATTGGTAGCGCGCTGTACACACTTTCTTCCTACCTTTCCCACTCCTGTGTACCCTCCGCCCGCCCGTCCTTCAGTGCCGGCACCGCGGAGCTCCACCTGATCGCGACGTGCGATGTGAAAAAGGGCGAGGAACTGACTGTAGCATACGTGGACGTCACCCAGCACCCCAATGAGTCGGTGCTGGAGTGTAGGCGAAGAAGGCGCTTCGAACTTGCGCGTGGATGGAAGTTTGCGTGTACCTGCAAGAGATGCAAGGAAGAGGAGAAGGAACTGTCCGAGGAGAACAAGGCTGCCGAAGCTCAGGCGGAGGTGAAGGATGGTTCCAAATTGGAGGGGTCTTCAAATATGTGATCAAGTCGTGCCGCAAAAACTTGTCTTTGGTAACCATCGCTCCGCCTTCCCTCAACTAGCTCAGATAGAAAGATAGATATACATGCACAATATGATAGCTACGCATTGTCTTCTAGCCCATCTTACGCTTCCATTCACGTTGGTAAGATGCAAGAAGGTATATAAACAGAATGCTAATGTATACAGCTACAGTTACGCAATTAAATAGTACAAAACGATGCAATGCAACAAGCTTATGTGAAGCGTTGAATATGGTGTAGAATGACGCTAGGGAGTGATAAAGCAAAACCGAGAGGTGTACATGCACCAACTATGAAGTAATCAGCAATTATTGAACATGAGACGTACATATATGACAGACAAAATCGTCCTCCAAGTAGGAGTTCCTCCCATAAGCTCAGGGATGTTCGCCTACGTAGCCAAACTCCGCCACATCCCAGCTTCTGGTACTTCACTTCCAGCTTGGAGGATCTTGAGCGCCCGATTGCGTCCCCGATCACCAGCATCGGTCGCATCATCCACAACGTGATTGTCCCTCTCTTCCTCTTCCTCAAAGTCCAGAGCACCAGGATCTACTGAACGAGATCTGTCGCGCTCGGCATATGCGGCTTTGCGAAGTGCAGTTGTCGACGTATTTGGTGCGGTGTCAACCACAGGTTCTGGGATGGACGTCTGAGGTCGGTATGAGGCAAGACTGAGTACTTGTGGACGCCTAGGAAGCTTGATGGGAATGGGCAAAGAGCCAATGAACGGCGCATCGCTCCTATTCGGTGCTACAGATGAGGCTTCAGTGTTAAGCAGGACATGCAGTGGGGAAGTCTTCACCATCATCATCATCGTCCGTCGAGCTAGAAGAATCTCTTACCATCGCAGATCCTGACCCATCTCCATTAGTTTCTTCTTCTTCGCCTTCCTCAGGGATGTATCCGTTCTCAGCATGATCTCTGCTGTCCTGTTGTCGACGTACGAAAGTCTGCCATGCTTTGCTATTCGGCTTCCAAGCTCCCCTGTGGCTAGGCATATTTGCGGCCACGAGCTTCAAAATTTCAGCATCTCGAGAATTGACCGATCCTTGTTTCTCTCCTAATTGTTTGGTTGGTGAAGTTGGCTCGGATCCTGACGATTGACCATCCTTCAGAAATGAAGAGGATCTTGGGAGAGATAATATTATGGCGGGAGACGATGAATCGGCACCGTGGGGACTCTTAGGAGGGCGTATGTGGGAGGGTGCAGGTAAGGAAGCAGGACGCAAGCTCGAAAAAGATCCTGATAACTCTGTAGAATGCCGACGCTTTCGTATCCGCGTAGGTTGTGCTGACTGCTCGATAAGAGGAAGACTTGATTTTGAGTCGACTGGGCTTTCGTTGGCCTCCTGATCAAGATCTTCAAGTTGGAATATCATTTCTGTAAAATTGTTGACTGTGGTTCATCGACACTCGG
>QMFE01027371.1:0-10299 GCA_003314665.1 Tricholoma sp. MG77 | reverse complement strand
ATGAGCTCAAACGAATTTCGACGCGTGAAGAAGGTTTCAAGACTTACGGTATGTCTGCATAACTAGCCTGGCTCGTTGATAAGAAAGAGAGACACGTTCGTCTGGAGAGAGTAGTTCGACCTTTGATTGGAAAAGAGGATGAAGGTAGAGCTCAGTTGCCATCGCTAATTCGGAATGTAAGTTTAGAAGAACACCAGCATTTAAGAAACACAAGGAACCGCGGAATCAGGATCGGTCCCGTTAGCGATTCCAACTTGAGAGATGCCAAGATCGACTCCCATAGCGATGCTATGTAATACGGCACTCGCAGAGACCTGAGAGTATTTTGCCACGAAGATTGGCAGGGGCCTTCCGGAAATGGATGGGTTCAACGAAGTGGGTTCAACATTTACAAAGGGTATCGCCCCGAGGTAAGTCACTATATTTAGCAGCCGTAACAGATTTCTCAAGCAAGATTTATATGAATAGAGTGGGTTAGGGTCATCTGAGCGACCGATTAGAGATAGCAGCGTGGTAGTTGACGACAACACATGGCTGATATACGCATGATGGACTCGGAGGGATAACAGTGATAACTTCAACTTAAGTTCAAGTTCGGCAGCTCGCTTATATAAGACTCTCTCGTGCTTGCCACTTTCTCATTTCAATCTACTTACTGCGATACGAGGCGGGTCATATGTCAAAGATCATCTGCACTTGGTACACATAATATATATGTCACTTCTCTCTGCGAATATGCGACCACGGAAATTTTTTGCGTGCGGAAGTACTAGTGGTATGTGTTATATATAGCTTCGAATTCGTCACGGTTTCATGCTAAGAGGTGAGCGATGCTAGTATGATGCTCCGTTCCAGTCAGTTGTTTTTTCAGGCTGATATAGTCCCTATCAAAACTCCTAATGTCGTTCCGACTCGCAGGAGAGTTGAGTACGCTACACAATTTGCACTGCACACCAGTCACAGCCTGAGTCAGAATCCCGATCACAATCATGGCAATTTCGTCCACACCCGAACTCATCCTATGATTATCACTGTTCCTTTGCCCTTTTAAGTAACATCGCCATGACATTGGACATGCATACTTCGCGAGGATTCGCTGCAATGCAAATGCACGCATTACAGGCGGCTGATGGAAGTAACGTAACATTCAATGTTTCGTAAATCAACGTCCTACACACAAGAAGAGTAACAATATTTACCTAGATTTCGATTTCGGGTGGAGTTAGCCGAGCTCCGCGTACACTATCACCAGTGATATCCAGTATTCAACTTGAAGGTGCTTCGTCTTTCTTCCGTCAAGTGTTCGTAGCCGGGACACACTCACCTTCCTGCCATCACGATCCCAGGGTCGTCCGCCGGACGCAACGACACCGAGCGAGGAGGGTTTACATTCTACAAGAATGTCGCATTCCAAGGAAGATTCCGAGTCTACTGTGCCAATGCCTAGACTAGATCAAACAGTACCAACGCCGTCGCAATTTCCTGAGGGAGGGCTCCAAGCCTGGTCGACTGTGGTTGGGGGGTACGCACACAGCCTACTAGCTAATCCTTCAACCTAACAGCACGGGTAACAAATGTAGGATGATGGTAACGTTCTGCACATTTGGGGTTGTGCAGTCATTTGGTGTATACCAAGATTATTACACAGTTAGATCCGCCCGTTTCGTATCGTTTCTAATTGTGCTGACTTCATACAGCGAATATCATTAAATCGGGAAACCCCGTCAACAATTAGCTGGATAGGATCTGTCCAGGTCTTTTTCGTTTTCGCTATTGGCTTACCAGCTGGAACGTTATTTGACGCGGGATATTTCCACCATTGCCTTATGGGAGGATCCGTTCTGTATCTCTTCTCGTGAGCATGATATAGTCAGCACATTATCCTTCGTTTAATGATCTGTTCAAGTATTTTCATGCTGTCGCTTGCGCAGCCTCATCACTATTACCAGAACTTCCTCTCCCAAGGAGTAGGGATGGGTATTGGGATGGGATTGATGTTCCTACCGTCCCTGACAGTGACATCACATTATTTCCGCACTCGACGGTCTCTAGCCATGGGAATTGTGATTGTTGGTGCGTCTCAATCAGTTGATGGACGATTTAATTGGTTAATGTGGTTGATAGGCTCAAGTTTGGGAGGATGTTTGTACCCTATCTTGCTCAACAACGTGTTCAACAAAGCTGGGTTTGCAACAGCGGTTAGGTAGCACTGTGCATCTTTATAGTTTCTCCTACTCAGATCGTTTCAGGGCTGTGGCCTTTATGGATCTTGGTTTGTTGATCGTTGCCAACCTGTTAATGAGAACAAGACTTCCTCCGAAGACCCGAGCTGACAAGGTATCACATCTAAAAGAGGTCATTATTGACGCTCCCTATCTGATATTTGTACTCGGCTCATTCCTGGTGAGTTAGCTGTAGACTTATCAAAGGAAGACGCGTCGAAAATGATGTTCTACTCCAGTTATTCTGGGGAGTTTTCATCCCGTGTATGTATTCAAAGCCGATAGAGTTCTTTGTTAGGTTCACTGAATATCTGAATACAAGTCTTCTACCTCCAACTTCACGCTGCTGTTCACGGCGTATCTCCGTCATTCGTAAAATATTCGGTGCTCGGTCTTGATTGCCTTGTTTATATATACCTGCTAACTAGTTGTGTCTAGATCACGGTTATGAATGCTTCTTCAGTGTTAGGACGGACAGTGCCGAATTTTCTGGCCGACATTTATGGCCCCCTAAATGGTTGGCGATTCATACCGTAGAATGCAATTATCTAGCTTATAACTGACTTCCTTCCAAGTCTTGATTCCCTCTGGCCTGATTTCTGGTGCTCTAGTATTCGCCATGTTGGGTGCATCAACCATAGGAGGAGTGACTGCATTTGGGATATGTTATGGGTTTTTCTCTGGAGGAGGTGGGCTACTTTCCTGTGCTTAGGCTGTCCTCTTGATGCTAAATATTTTCAGTTATATCTATTGTCACACCTGCGACTGCAGGTTTTGTCACTCATAGTGATTATTCTGACCTCAGGTGCGTTTTCTTCCTACGCGGAATTTGTGATATAATCAACAAGTCCTATTACCAGCATTCGGATTGGACTGCTCTCGTTTAGTTTGGCGTTTGCAGTATTGACAGGGAACCCCATCGCTGGGGCCTTACTTTCACCACCTCAATATAAGTGGCTTCACCCTCTTATATTTGCCGATGTCGGTGTCTTTCTATCTTCTTGAGAAGTTTCCGACTGAACGGCAACACAGGTCATAATATTCGCGGGTACATTTTGCCTTATTGTGGCTCGGAGAGCCCTGGTTAAACGGAGAGGCAGTAATATCATTTAATTGCATTACATTTGATCCGTTAGCATCTGTATCCTGCTAACATGGAAGAAGCATACTTGGTACATGGCATACATTGTACGTTCAACAAAATAAGTGATACGTCATGCCATAGTCGGACGAGTCTGAACTGAGCTTAAGTTTTTTTTGAGTTTTTGAGTTGTCTTGATTGTGGTGGTGCCAAGTCACAGCGGTGAGACCAGTGTCGGAAATATCCGCAACCCACATGGTGGTGATCGTTATTAATATTTGTTCCATGGGAATATGATTCAACTGAGACGAGGGTGTTGACAGCATCGACAAGGGACAGTCCTCGCCGCTCAATCAGCACTTATACGTTGGTGCCAATAGGTCTCGCGACCCTCGGGCTTATGACATTCCCTAACAGACTCTCAGGCTCCAAGACCTTGCATTGACTGCACGTGGTCGTGTAGTACACCAGCTTCCTGATCTGATGGATCCTTCCTTGACATTTCTATTTATATTGGTCCCAACCGGGTTCCACCATCCGATATGCTCGACACACCGCAACACACCTGATAAGGTCCAAACTACGAGCATCGCATCCAATTATGCCTGGTCAATTAGCTATCAACCCTCGTCGCGCCTCATTATCTCTGAAGATCACCGTCGTAGGAGGAAGCATCTCAGGTCAGTCTTTCCACAGGTCACCGTTGCAAATTCACCCAAAGGTTTAGGTCTCGCGTCTGCGTACGCTCTTCAGAGGGCGGGCCATGATGTTACCATCTTGGAGAAGAGTGATGGAAAGCACAGAGTGAGCCTGGTTGCCCCAACAATGCTGTCTCAATGCTGATTGCAATTAAGAGTCCTGGAGGTCTCCGGTGAGGACAGAGCTGCTCCGTTCCTGTATTATATTGGCGAGCTTTTGAAACGACAGGAGCCCTCCAAATATGACCAGAATTCTCAACCAATGGGGCCTGGGTCCATTATTAGATAAATGTGGGCGCAGATGCACTCAGTTCGTGTTTCAGAAAGGCAAGTCACGGATATCCATCAAGTTGGTTTGCGACTAATCCGTCTTCTATTAGGGCATAGCGGTGAAGTGATAGGCATTGTGAAACTGCACGAGCAGTTTTTATTGCAGCTTATGGCGGACTTTGTCTTCATCCAGGTGTGCAATATGTCGTCTATGAATGTAGCCATTACTGACTTGCTGTACTAACAGCATGGTGATCTCCAATCAATGTTGCTTGAACATGCAACACAAGAAGGCGTGAAGATACAGTATCACTCCAAAGTGGTTGACGTAAATTCGGATACTGTCGCAGTCACACTTGACAGCGGGGAACGGGTTTACTCCGATGTCATCATAGGCGCTGATGGGTGTAATAGCCTTGTGCGCACCACCGTCGCTGGGGAGCAAGTTCCTGAGATCCGAGAGAGAGACGTATCATTGAACTTTACTATCCCGACGGCAGTGATGAGGGCGCACGAGGACCTTCGGTCGTTGACAACAAATTCGGATGTTCGTCCTCTCAACTCGACCGATATGTTTTGCTAACGAATGTATTTTCAGTGGTCAGTGTGGTTAGGCGACGGATACATGCTTCACGGGAGCGTTGTCGTGAGTTATTTTGAAGTCCTAACTATCTAGTATTCTCAAGCCTCAATTTGTGCAAAGAATTCTGGGCGGGATTATAGTGTCATGCTTGGCTATGTCCTTCCCAAAGATGTGCCGGAGTTCAACGAAGAATGGCGCGATCAGTATCCTCTTCGACATTTCAACCTCGACTTCCAAAAATTTGAACCAAGGTTCGTCAAATTGCCTCCTGCCCATATACTTCCCCTCATCGAGATCCGCACGTGCAACAGAGTCCGTAAATTGTTCGGTCTCGCTGAGAATGTCACACCGCATATCTACATTAGCAGGTCAAATCTAGAAAATTTTGCATGTGATCAAGCCAAAGTGGTGCTGGTGGGGGAGGCAGCGCACCCACTATTAGTTCGTATTCTTAACTTTTGGACACAATTGTGACGACTAACGATGCTTTTGGCCTGAAGCCCAGCGGGCAATATAATACTGCTCTTGGAATCGAAGATGCGCAAACGCTGGGGAGCTTGTTTGCAGGAGTACAGCAGTACGACCAAATACCAAGATTAGTCGCGGCATACGAGGAGCTACGACAATCGCATTGTGAAGCCTCGAAGGAGTGGGAACGACGGAAACGGTGCATGCTTACGCTTCCAACTGGCAAAGGGCAGGAGGAACGAGATCGAAGGATGAGGCTGTCCCACGCCTACACAGAATGGGAAAGCATGGATGAACAGGCAGCAAGAGCTATTTGGGGTTGCGAGCTCGAGCTGTTCGCCTATGATGCGAACGAGGTTGTGGAGGATTGGTGGACCAAATGGGGGCCGTTACTCGTTCGGTCGAGCCTGAATTCTCAGCCTGTGCCACCAAGCCTGAATGGTCAGTCTGTGCCACCGAGCCTGCAGGTGTCAGTATCGAAGGTCGGTTAACGTGAGACATTCGGTGGATATTATATAGATATTCATGATCTTAACGTCGTCAGGCGGCCCGTCATGAGAAACGACAAATTCATCAGCAACACCGAAAAGCTTCTAGAGCGATATGAGGCTGAAAATGGCGCGATGTTCGGGTGTGAGGTGGATGACGATAGATCGAAGCGGGAGAAGTATACCAGGTAATCATATATAGCCATGTGAAAAGATTTGATGGGTCCCAAAAAGACAACTTGAAAGGGCCAGAAGCCATGAGATAGAGTTGGACGAATTTACGCCCTCGGTAAGAGAACACCGACATAAGCATGTGAGGAGTAGAAAGGGTAGAGCGCTCTGGGCAGGTGGCGTAGGAGTCGAAGTTCCTTCCCAGTCCGTCGCAGGTATATACTTAGCAGATCAGGAAGCTTCGATCAACTTCATCGTGATGACCAGATCAACAATCGATGGTCACGAACATTCTGGTTCTCCGAAGTTGATGGAAAAGGTTGGCCTCACCCCACAAACCTATATTGGAGAAACTAAGACTTGGGTAAGTTTTTACGGATTTTGACTTGACAGATCCGAATGACAGTATAGAGATATCGATTCAGGCTCACCGGCCTTCCAAGCACCATGATTGACAGACAATTATATTGATTGCCACGCCCAGTTGAAGCTTCGAGAAAAATGTCTTTGAGATGGCCTGGATATCGATTATCAAGAGCAGGTGACGGCCTAGGGTGAACCGGGCCAGTGGCAGACTCGGACGACTTCAACGTTGCGGGCAGTTCGCTTCACTCCGCAGTTATGTTAATCATTTGTAGCCCAGGGAGTGTTTCTGACCTTTTGTGTGCTCAAATTGAGAAAGTCAATAGACCCTAGAGTATATCCGCAATTTCTCTCAAATTCCTGTGATATTGCAATCACGATCACGTGTCAGGTTCGACTCGACGCTCTTCTCAAGCTCTCTACTATTTCTAGGATTGACTCGTAACTATTTATGTGAAATGACAACATCGCCGACGCTAACGTCGTTGTTGAACTCGCTGCACACCTATTTGCAATCACAAACTCAACTTCTGCCAACTCTTCATGCCCAGCTTGGGCTACCACCAACTGCCCTTGCAGATGAGCTCAGGACTCTCGAAACGCAGCTTATGGAAAGCGTCGAGCGTCAGATTAATTCAAGACGACAGGAAGTGGACAAATGGATGCAGAAATGCGACGCCGTCGAGAATGAGTGCCTCCGATATTCGAAAGCCTTAGGCGGAGGTATAAAAGGCACAGGAAATAGTATAGGAGAACTGAGGAAGGAAAAGGATCTACCGAAGAGGCATGAAAAGGCGTCGGAGCTCCAGGAAAGATTGCGACAGGCGAGTGGTGTGCCCTTGTGTTATATTGCAGTATATTATTGACAATACGAACTAGTTGTATCACACTAAACTCGAACAACTCACGACCTTAATGAACCGTCTTAATACCCTTTCGCGCACGCTTGGGCGTGAGTATTTCGCTCAAGATATCTTGGAACCTACACCTGCTTCAGGCGACAATCTACATGACCCTAATGTAAATTGGGACGTTACGCCAGAAAGATTCTCCAAGCTTGAAAAGGAACTTGTGAGAGGAAAAGCAGAGGTGGTAAGTGATATTTTATGTTCTTGCCAACCATTAAGCTAACAGTCATCTGAAAGACAAAACGACTGAATCAATTATCCACCATGCTTGTACAGATTGACTGGCTACACAGCGAGTTAGGCTTGACGCCACCATCGTTGGACGACCTTCCCTCCTCCAACGCCAATTCTTGCAGGGGATCCCTCTCTGGCTCGATGATAGCTTCATCTACGTCTTCATCCGCCTCTGCAGGCCATGACCCCTTTGCTGTCTCTACACCCACCCCTTCATCACGGACAAGACCTTTGACACCCCTTCTCTTCAAAGAAAACATTCCAATACCACCCGAGACCGAGTATCAACGAATTTTCGCAACCTTCGTTGCTCGGATCGAAGAAGCAGACGATGAAGGTTTACCTGAGAGCCAAACTATTCCTGTGGGGCTCGAGAATGTTGAACCTACGCCCGGACTCTTGGACTGGGCGGCAAACTTGCACTCTTCGCTTGAAGATATGAAGCGGCGGAGAGAGGCACATATTCAAGCAATGTATGACCAGCTCGAGGGACTCTGGCGGCGACTTGGGGTTGGCGAAGCAGACATGGACGCATTTGTTGAGAAACATCGGGGAAGCACGGAGGAAACTGTGAGGCAGTACGAGGAAGAGTTGGAGCGGATGCTGGAGTTGAAGAGGGAGAGGATGGGTGTGTTTGTGAGCAGCGCGAGGGAGGAAATTGTTAGGCTTTGGGATGATCTTATGGTAGGAGAAGAAGATAGGGCGGACTTTGCTCCATTTGCTGATGGTAAGCGTAATTGCCTTCTGTCCTATTGAATGGCGATTTAGAGGGTATAACTTCCGCAGATGAGCACACAGAGGAGTTGCTGACTATCCACGAGGATGAGATCAGGCGATTAAAGGAGGAACGAAGGCTAAAGGCGCCTCTTCTGGCGAGCATAAAGAAATATTTCGATATTTGTGGAGAAGAGAAGGAGCTCGCTGCGGCTGCTTCAGACCAGACTCGTCTTTTAGGACGAGGCCGCGACCCAGGAAGACTTCTTCGGGAGGAGAAAATGCGAAAGAGAGTTTCGAAAGAGAAACCTCGTGTAAGTTCTTGCCATCACAATAGTGGAAAGTGTGTTCAAGGACTTCTCTACAGCTTGAGCGCGACCTGCTAGCAATGATACCTACTTGGGAACAAGAAGCTAAACAGCCGTTCCTCGTGCATGGGGAAAGCATTCTGCACATCCTTATGGAGACGGTTAGTGCCACCGACCAGGAAAATAGGCGGAAACCTGCACGAGCAGGGTCCGTCCCACCCCGCTCGACGACACCTGTGAACTCTCTTCACGCTTATGTACCCGTCGCCAAGACAGGCATAGTCACGCCAGCGGTTCGTCCTGGAACCGCATCACAATCAGTCCCGAACAAGAGGCAGAGGTTAGCTGAAACGGCACCTTCAGGACATCAGCGACAGGGAAGTGGTGGGAGTGGCAATGGTCATACAACAAGCTATGGTCGGGCGCCGCTGGGTTCGTACCGGGGAGGCAACGTCGGGCCGAGTGGGAGGGTGTCGCCATCGAAGATTCCGGGGAAGACACCTGCAGGGCAGTCGTCATTGCTGCAGCCTGCGACACTCGGCAGGATGCCCATTCCGAAGCCAGGGACACAGCACCATGCTTTAGGGCATGGACGGGTCCCCAGTACGGCGGGCTATCCTGGAGGCCCGGTTGGGTCAAGGAGTGTATCGTCGGCGGCTGGCTTGACGTCGAGTACATATGGTGGGAGGTATGGGAGTGGTAATGCTGCTGCGGGGACGATGAAGAAGGCGACAAGGGCAAGGAGGGAAAGTTTTAAGCCAAGGGCAAGTATAGACGATCGGGAGATGGGACTAAGCACGCATGGTGGAAGGTGGGGAGGACTCGCAGGTAGTGTGAGGGAGGAAGAGGATGAAGAGCATTGAGTGCCCTTTAAGTTGTTGGTGATATGTATCCGATCCGTCTTTCTCAATTCTTCCATTGATCATACATCTGATATTCTTTATTTCCTGGGTCCTCGCTTGTGTTCGTTAAATTATCCAAAGACTACGGTATCACCCGTGGCAACATGTAATGTACTGCACTTGTGTCCAAGAAGTGTGACTTGTCAACTCAGCTGACGCGTGACGATCGCGTTGTGTCACATTCAAAGTAAAAACCTCACCATGGCTAAAGGTCGTGCTACTTTTGGACTTTCCTCAGCGCGTGGAAGCGGGAGAGCTCGTGGCTCGTTTCGAGGATTTCGTGGGGGTAGCTCATGGCGAGGAGGCCGAGGAAGAGGACGGGGCGGTAGCAAAGTATCTGGTGACGCAGCCACTCAGCGCGAAGATGACGGTACTCAGCTTGCAGAGCGGTTTGAGAGGGTCACTTTGAATGATGAGATTGATGAGAAGCTCGGGTTTGCAAGGATACAGGAGGGTAGAAGAAGGGAGGGATGGCTGGTTAACATGCATCCCGTCAGTTACATTTATTCTTCGTGTGCTCTCTGGTTCTCTGATGGGGATGGATAGACTCTTATTAAAGACACGGATTGGCCTTCAGGAAAGTCAGCCGTTGATTTCTATTTTATTCAAGATGATGGAGGAATGTTCAAGTGCACCTTCCAATACGAGCCTTATTTCTGCATCTCGTGCAAAGTGCGTGGCTTTCAAGCGTCATGGGCTTCTCCTTGACGCTCAGCTATCCTTCCCAGGGCGGCACAGAAACCACCATTGAGGAATGGTTGAACAAGAAGTACGAGGGTCTCATTTGTCGTATCACACGAGAGAAAAAGGAAGACTTGAAATTACCCAATCATCTCATGGGCCATCGTCGGCTCTTTCTCCAACTCCATTTCAGGAATGTCTCGGACCT
>QMFE01027346.1:0-10545 GCA_003314665.1 Tricholoma sp. MG77 | reverse complement strand
CAAGCGTCGTGCCTTTGTATCGTTAATCTCCTTGATGTCCTCCAAAGCTCTCCTCTACACTGCGCCCGTGTTTTATGTAGCACATCCTCACTGGGGGGTTCAATACGTCTTCGAGTTTCTCAACAATGTCCAGAACATCGGATTCTATTGGCTTGGTAATGGACAGGCCGTGGGAGATCATGATAAAGACAAGGTGGTATTGTAGTGTTCTTCCAACACTTTTGCAGAGGCTTGCCAGTGCCAGTATTTGCAATTGAACACTGTACCGGCCTGGCGCCTACAGTTGGACTTCGACGAACCAGCTTACCAGTCAAGATCCTATAAAGGCGTCACAATGATGTAGATAAATACACTCAATGTAATTTTCCCTGCCTTGCAACGAGGCCGCAAACCTCGGAGTCACAGGCTATGTTTTTTTCAAGTCGGTTTCGCGGAGAAGAAGGCGCTCGTTGTGAGATTGTACCCACGGTGAACGTTGTGTTGGACGATTGTCCATCGCCATCTTTTCAACCATCATCTTGGGAAGATTCCTGCGCAGACCCTTCATTCTATACAAATCTCCACGTCTGGATCGTCCTGAGAGCGTGAACAGTGACAGCACCCACTTCGTCGCCACAAGCGACTGATTCTGCCATGGCGCCGAGTTTCCTGTCCAAACTGGTAAGGGCAGCGTCACCGTCCCAGAGTCGCGATCGTTCCGACCGGTCATTTGAATCAAATATGTCACCGAAGCCTCGGAGCAGAGTCCACTCAACCGCAGCAACCCCATCTACGTCTGTTAGCGTCCTTTCGACACCATCCACCATCAAACGAAGTCTAGACTCAAAATCGAAACCAGATCCCATTCCAACATTTACTACAACTCCTGCAGATGCAGTTACTTCGGACTCAGTCAGTACATTTCCTAGCGTGACTGTTGTGCCGCCCTCCCCCCGTGTTACCGACGGGGAACTGTCCTCCAGCAGTTCTGCTCAAAATCTTGTTGATTCACCGGAACGCCGACAAACAACCAACGGTGGTAAAATTTCAGATCGAGGTCGTACGATCACAAAATCAGTGTCCAAGTCTACCATTTCCTTAAACGAAGATAACCTCCCAACACCAGTGTCTGCTCATTCGAAGCCACGTTCGCGAGCAGTCACACCATCAGCATCTACTACGAATCTCAAGGAGACCACAAAGAAAGACCAGGAACAGCAGAAACAACCCCCATTGATGCCCAGCAAAACACTCGAACCTACCAGTGAAGTACGCAAGCGATCGTCCAACAGATCTCTGAATCCGCCTCCTCCTATTAACATTCTTTCTAACCGTGCTGCGACCGTACCCGATCCTAGACATGAACCCACAAACAGTCAAGAGGGGCACCCAACCTCAACCTCACCCCCTCTTGTCGAATCCCCTACTGCTATGCGTCTCCCAGAATACCCCTCGCCACCTCCAACAATAGTACACTCTGCGACTGTTCCAACCGGTAGCTCCAGCTTCCTCAGTACACTCTCGCCACGCGACTCAGACTCCGTGTCCCTTATCTCCACGACTGGGCGTTCCCAGGAGAAAAAGAGACCTTGGCGTAAAACTTCTCGTAAGCCAACAGGCTTGGCCAGCGCTATCGCTGCGTCAGGGCTGGCAATGGCGAACCACAGTCTCACCCCTGCGCAACAGGCACAATTTGCCGCAGCCGCAGCCACCGCCGCCACTACTGCCAATGCAACACAACCGAATGGAGCTTCCAAGAGGAAGACATCCAGTCCAGGCTCACCTCCCTATATGTCTTCTCGCAATGGCTCCTCGCGCCATGTCAAATCCAAGTCTAATGAGTTGTCTCCTCGGTCATCCAAGTCCAACAGGTCTCGCAGACGCACAGCGACATCTGTGGCAAGCGACAATAACTCTGAGCCTTACGATGACCGGCCCGAGTATTATTCTGGGCTGGAGGAGGGCAGTTCGGATGAGGATGATTCTGGGTCAGAGGATGATTTGATGGATATGGGTTTAGGAGAGGACGATTTTCCAGTGACCGGGTTTGCCGTCGCGAGCAATAAACGAAATGCAGATTTCCACGAGCTGTTCCCTATTGTTCCAGAGGGTGATTATCTAATTGACGGTGCGCTGTTTTTCTGCCACATCAGTAACGTCTGCCAACAATCTTTTCCCATAGATTACGGGTGTGCCCTCCAGAGAGAAATATTAATACAAGGCCGGATATACATCTCAGAAAACCACATCTGCTTCCATGCCAATATCTTTGGTTGGATCACAGATGTGAGTATATCCTCCAATACTTCTTGGAAGCATAACTGACTCGATGAGCAACAGTTGTCGATTCCTATTAACGAAGTTGTTCACCTCGAGAAAAAGATGACCGCATTCGTTATTCCCAACGGCATCCAAATCACCACACGGCAAGCCAAATATACCTTCGCATCCTTCCTGTCCCGCGACACGACCTTCGACGTCATCTATAACATCTGGAAGCTCGAGCGTCCGGATGACGCAAGCAGCATGTCCGGCGCGCGTGGATCGTTTGATCACAGCTTGGAGCAGATGGTCGGGGGTGATCTCAATGACATCAACGGGAGACTCCAGCCAATGACAAGGAAACAAACTCAGTGTTCATGTGGAAGGGATGGAAAGCATTTTAGTGAGACCGCGTTGGAGACGGTCTTGCCGGGCACACCTGAAATGATACATAATTTAATATTTGCGAGTGGGTTTATTAAGGAATTTATGGCTGTGAACCAGAAGCTTCTTGGTATGGATCTATTCTGGTATCTTACTTTGATGAAAGACTAACAGGGTGCTGCTTACATAGAAATCCAGATGTCTGACTGGGCTCCGACTGCGCCAGGTTCAAAACTTCTGTTCCGCAATATGTCATATATCAAGCCGTTGAATGGCAGTCTTGGCCCAAAACAGACCAAGTGCGAGATAAGAGACGAGACGATGCACTGTGATTTTGATGATTACGTGGTGACCCTCACTACAACACGGACACCTGACGTTCCCAGTGGCGGAGTGTTTTCGGTGAAGACCCGGACGTGTATTATGTTCGCCAGCGCTGTGTCTACTAGGATCGTTATCACGACGCAGGTAGAGTGGACCGGGAGAAGCTTCATCAAAGGTAATGGAATTGACACCGACTGCATACATCTTATACCCCTGTCTGACTTTACGTCTAGGAATAATTGAAAGATCAGCTGTTGATGGACAGAAGGTCTATCACGTTGACCTGGAGACCTCGATGCGGGCCTACATTCAGAAACATCAGTCTGAGTTCGTACCTGAAGGTATAGATCCGGCAGCCATTGCTCTCGCCGAAACGGTAGAAGCAGTGGAGGAATCAGCCGCCAAAGCCGCGGAGACGTCAACAGTTGATGAAAACAAGCTACGCGAGCACGAGCGGAACACGCGGGCGCTGCAATGGGCTTGGGATACTCTGGATGGCGCGTACCAGGTTGCGAAGCAGAGCACCAAGGGCGCGATCGAGCTGATCAAGGACGCGTGGGAGCAGTCGTCATCGACCACGATATTAATTTTTGTCATTGTCATTCTGGTTATGAGCAACTTATACACACTAACGCGGATGGGCTCTAAAGTGGAGGCAGGGAGATGGAAGGAGATCAGGAGAGCAGAGGAGAGGGAGAAGTTTGTACAGGGGGTTGTTTCGGTTTTGGGAGCGGTGAAGGGATTTGGAAATATGGACCAGGCTGTCGTTGGGGGATTGCCGCAGACTCAACAACCCGTGGCACCTCAGCTTCCGCGGACGACGGATTGGCGGGAAGAGGTGGGCAAGCTAATGCAGACGCTCGATGCTGTGGAGGATCGTGTAAAAGTCATTCGGGGGAACCTGAACTTGGTCCTTGAGGGAGAGACGCGCACATTGGACTGAATGTTCAATATTCAATGTTGATTATGAATCTTCCTTAGCAGTTCCCGGATGCTGTGGATTCCATGGCTTAATGTACGTAAAGTATCAATATATCAATCATGCATCGAGTTCGGCTCGGCCCGAGTCGGACCGCGTTTCTCTTCCTCCAATACTACGATGAATGAATCGCTGATCAGTCAGTTTGGCTCAGTCTTGCTAGTGTTGTACCTCAAACCTCTTTAGACCCCTTCAATATCACCCACCCAACCGCTGTACAAACCTCCCTCTTTGCTTCTGCTCTTTTTGCTCGTTTCGATCCTACAGGAAGATATGTTGGTGCGGGATGCCCAAATGGATCAGCTGCGATCTGGGACATTGAAACAAGGGCTCCGATACGATGGTTAGAGGGACATGTAAAGGCTGTGACATCTCTCGAGTGTGTTAACAGGACATCTTCATGTTTCCCTTTGCTTACTCACTTTCCTGACAGCTGGTCGAGAAATTCTCGTTGGGTACTCACTTCTTCGAAGGATTGGAATATCATCATTTGGGACTTGGCTTCTCTGTGTGACCCTATTCAACGCAGTTCCACAATTCGCTTCGACGCGCCTGTACTGTCGGCGTCATTCCATCCAAGGAACTTGTATGTGCATGCTGCTAGACATTTGTTTTAGATTAACCCTGACACCGTTGATAGCAATATTATTCTCGCTCTGATGAGCACAGGCGAAGCATATCTAACTGACCTTCGGAAAGAACATCGGTCTCGAGCTGAACTCTGTGAAGTGCAGGATGACAGTGACGAAGAACATAACAGATTACGGTATGTCAGTAATGACCCCTTCCTTCCTAATACTTAATGGTAATAGATCTGCTATGACCGTCGCGCGTTTCGACCCATCAGGGAAGCATATATTCATCGGAACAGCCGCTGGTTCAATTCTAGTTTTCAACACAAGGACCAAAATCGTGAGTTTTACATTCTTATTATAGCACTTTTTACCTATTCATATATCAAGATGGTTGCCCGACATAAGATTTCGGGTGCCGGCGGGATGAAAGGCTTTGATTTCGCGAAATCTGGACGGTGAAGACCTATATCTCACAAGCTGCACACCAACACTCATTAATCACTCGTTTTGCCCGGGAATCTCTGCATTTGGATCTCAGCCGCCTTGTTACAAATTCTTCAGACAGGACTATTCGACAGTTCAACCTTCCTAACTACCCCCCTCCCAATCCTGATGGGGATTACCTTGAACAAGAGCTTGAACCCACTCATCGGTTCAATGACCCTATCAATAAAACCGCATGGTATGCGATGTGTTACAGTCCTGATGGAGAGTGGCTTGCAGGAGGTATTCTTCTTTCCATTCTTGCTTTTTCCAACCCAATCATTTTTGTCTTATATAGGCGCGGCTGATGCGGCAACCCATAAAATTTATATCTGGGATATCTCTAATGATGGCCAGTTCACGAGTACTTTAGACGGAGGAAGAGAACCTCTTGTCCATCTACATGTCGGTGCTCTTCTTCTCGTACCTCCATTGATACGATCTGACTTCCTTCGTAACAGTGGCATCCAACCAAGTCATCGATCGCGTCGACCACAGCTCGCGGCAACATTCTTGTCTGGCATTGTCCCAATCCAGAACGTTGGGGCGCATTCGCGGGCGGCTTCGAGGAGCTGGACGAGAATGTTGAGTACGAAGAGAAGGAAGACGAGTTTGACATAGTACGATATTTGGTGTGCACGTGCTTCCAAATACTGATGCATCTTTGCAGGAGGACGAAGAAGAAATGGCAAAGCGGAAAATGAAGGCAGAGGAAGAGGAAGTTGAAATTCATTTTGTGGCTGGAGATGCTACACACCGCGATGTGCGACTTGACAGTTCGCAGACTGAGGATGAAGATATTGCATGGGCAGACCAGGAAGCTGACAAGGACGTAGGAAATTTCAGGATGACCATAATAATGCAAGAGGATCAAGAACTTTAGTAGTATAACTAGAAGTAGCAGTGCTAAGCATTGGCTGTAGTGCACGTGATGAGGTAAAAATGAACGCTACCTTGCACACTCTGCTACAAAACTTTCAAATCCCCTCCGATTTTGCACGATATGATAATATCACCGAGGACCTTGTCCTCGTACACCTCAATGAATGGAAGTATAATGCACACCGCATCCTCGTCGAAATCCGAACGTTACTCGAAACCCTGGACGCATCTCGTGAATTATCCTTACAAGAACAAGCCAGTGTTATATCAGTCACAGCCCCCTTTGATGGCAATGGATCGTGGATAACGCCAGCATCTCAGAATAGTGCTCGAGGTATGAGGTGTATACCGCTGAGTCCTGATCTCTGGCTACCCAACAACCAGATATCCTTCAAATATTTTCCGAACCTCAAGACGCGCTACTTACACAAATCTTGACTTACAACGTCAAACCATTATTCATATCGAATCCTCACCCTTCATTGAACCTCCAGAGTGGTCGAAAACTACCTCGGCCTGCTGGCGGCCCAATGGCGTCTCAGGATTTTTATGAAGGACAGAGCTGGAAGAACCAACCTGGAACGCTCAACTTGGTATCATGGTGTGTACGGAATTTACGTGTACGCTCTTTAATATTTTCCATTTCCTGCCTTTTCAATGTTAAATATCAGCGTGACGCCTACGAGACTTCATGGCATCTAATCATTCCTCCTGTGATGACATTGCTCGACGATTATGAAGCGCGCTTTAAGTTGCAAGGGGTCGAAATTGTCTCTGAAATGCTTCGAAGGGTTCCAAAGGACCTTTTGAAACGAACGGGGGTTGATGGTCTGATACGTACTGTACGTGTAACGCTCTTCTCAGGATCACTAATTTACGAAAATGTCTACTCGATAGTCTCTCACTTCTTGCCTCACCCATCTACGGAATCCGGAAACTCCTCACCTCCTCAAGGCGGCTATTTCCACACAGCTCTCGCTCACGATGTTGACGACAGATCTTGGTTCTTCCAATCGGTTTGGTCAGCTGTGTTCATTACTAGGAGAAGGTGTCATCAGCGGAATCTGGCTGTACGCTGCAGAGAACTCAGAGGTGATCCTCGCTTCGCTGGACGCCCTTCCTCCTGTCATACGTGCTCTGGGGATAGGGAATGCCCGATATCTCAAGGTAGGCTCTATACCGTGATTTATCCACTGCCGTTATAGATGAATTCTCCAAATACAGGCATTGATGCTCCAGCTGATTCATCCGCTCCTGCCGAACCCTCTCCACCCACCTCCAACGGAGTTGCAGATCAGCTCACTTCGTGTTCTCGAGATCCTTATCGACGAGTGTGCCCCGTGTATGCTACGCTGGAAATACATGATTCTGGGAGGTGTCGGGAGGTGCTGGGTTACCCTGAAAGATGCTGGGAGTATTACTGGTGAGGCCGGATTCTTCGCTTTAAGGACAACAACTAACGGGATGTACCTCGGTATCTAGCCAATTCAGAACTCAGGATGCTCCTGCAAAACACGTGTGCATCACTTGCAAAGTCATGCCCGTCTGTGGTAGAGGTGAGTTACCGAGGCTTCGTTGATTTATTTATGTTTTTTCATGTTTTATGCCCAAGGACTACAAGAAGCTCCTCTCTTCTGATTCAAAAATGTTTGGCGACTTGCTGGACAGTGTGGTTGCCAGTTCACAACTCTGACATTCAGGGCCAGAACGATATTATCTAACCTCCCTTGCAGCGTTCTATAATCTCCATCTCGCCGCAACCAACTGCGTTTGTGACTTTGCACATGCCCATTTGAATTTGAAGCAGTGCTGTGTTCTGTTGCCGAATTCTGGCAAGGTACGGCAGAAGAGAATATCATGACACCCCTTGATGAAATAGCCGTTTGTATTCTTGTTCTGTCCTCGCGTTAGCCATCCCAAGCTTAAGGTGTTTTATTTGGAACAAGATAGGTGTTGAAACTCCCAGCGCACACCCAAACAAAACGTGAGCCCGTCGAACAAATATGTATGTAGGATGTTATTAGACTTTTTTGAATAATCCATATACAAACATAAATTATGTATAGATATTTATCTGTTGCGAGTCGTTTAGAAGTTGTCGTAACCATCGGCGTTTACTATCAAGTCCGACGTCCAAGCCCACACAACGCCAGTGCTGCCTTCATCATTTCCTCGTCCTGAACCGCCTTATGAAATGTGGTCAGATGGGTTCCTTGGTCCATAATCCATCTGTCCCCACTTCTCCACGTGCTAGGAGGTGTAACGGCCTCGGGTGCTTCATCGTCCGTAGACTCCGAGTCACCCCGTTCATTACGGCATCCAGAAACACCAGTCCCCTGCTTATCTGCTAGCCGTGCTGCAGCACATGCCCACTCCAGTGTTCGCTTCGCACGCTTTGATTTTCCAAACTCAACATACTCCCTCGATGGTGGGCTGAACGGTGGTGCGATGGGGGATGAAGGCATATTTTCCCATATGTTGGCATTTGGGTTGTGTCGCCGCGTTGGGGTGCGTGGTATAGGCACGCGGAGCTCTGAACGCGAGGCGACTCGATCAAGGGAGGGCCGAGAGGACGGAATAGAGGGGGTATTGGAGCTAGTGGACGTAAGTGTGGCTAAGGGAGGATTCTGGGAATCAAGTGCGGTGGTAGCCGTGTTGGTAGCATTGTGGAGAGCTCTTCGCTCTGTTTGCCTTTTGTTCTGGAACCAGATTGTGACAGATTTCATCTCCCTGAAAAAGAAATACCCGATCAGCACCACCGACACGCGTCCTTGAAAACGAGGCACTTACATGCCCCCTAGCTGTGCGACTGCCTCACGTTCCTCCCTGGATGGATGTGAGATTTGGTGGAAGAGGTCTTCGAGCATGGTAAGCTGTACGCTAGTAAAACGTTTACGTGTGCGCCGGATAACACTGGGATTAGCAGGGCCATCATCGGAGACTGACCAAACGCTTGCTGTAGAGGATGTGCGTGATAGTGGAGAGACGGACATGAGTGTGGTGGTAGGAAGGAAGTTGTTTATAGCAGGGACTGATATATATACATTGCTCTTAGCGGTTGATACCAACCAAACTTTCCACGCGCATTTAACGCGACTCGATCACGTGTACGCGTTTGGAAGCAAGTCCGAGTCAGGGCCATTCACGTATACAATTGCCTTAGGAACAAGTGACTCCGAGGAGAGTGCGGCGCATCGTCCGAACGATACAGTATTCCAGTGACTTCTACTTGTCGCCTGCTTTAGCTTGATTGCCAAGTGAAATGAGACCCGTACGGACCTAACAACCAGGAAATCGATTATCTCCAGCCCCTCCTTTCCCACTCAGCCAGCGACTGGTTTCACACTGAAGATCTGAACGAAGATGAACAAAGAGCTAATTAGCCACGATTGACATTCCAGGGGCTGACCTCGTGCTCTCTAGTTGTTCGTTCAAATCATGAAGACCTCCGCACTTTCTACCCTCGGACCAATAAGGATTGTGCCCCTGGGTCCAGCGTCTGCGGTTCAGCAGGTCGCAGACTCGACCCATTGTAGTCTCTGTGATCCAAGCATCTGGCCCGCACGCCATGGATGATGGCGCACCATCCTATATTTTCAACGGGATCACCTATCTGCAGTTACTTCCTCGATCAAGGCAAGCAACGCCAAGAGCAAGCACCACTAGAGTGCAAATCAAGCTTGCTCGGTGAGAAATTATCGTTGCTCCGCTTAGCCTAACATTAAAACACAGATGTGCTAGATTGCAAAGAGAGTATAATTACATCCCAACACTATCCTGGCCAACTTTCATGCTCTCCCCTTATTCCTCAACGCCTCCTTCTCTTCCGCTTGTAGTTCAGCATCAATACGAGCTCCTCGAGAGGGCTCATTCCCATGTGCGCGTGCAGGTGCCAAAGGATCGGTCACGGTTTTCGCATTGTCGTTAAGCTGTTCATGTTGACGGGCTGCTGCAAGTTTGTCTGCTAATGAACGTTGGTCCCTAAAATGCCGAGCAGCGTCAGCGAATATGGCGAGCGCTGTCAGAGATTTCAACGGACTCCAAGTCAAGGTCGATGTAAGACTTGTCCGATCCAACTTCCAATCTCGATGGGACTTCGTGATTTCTTTTCGACGTCCTGGAAACAGGATATAAATCATTACCGGGGTAATATCGCAAGTCAGGGCATATCGTCTACCTTTGATCACCATCCTGGTATACTTGGGGATTTCCGACTTTAGATAACATACCCATGGTGACATTACTCAAAGTACTAAAGGCCCAAACTGATATATCGACCGTATGATGTCATCGACCATGACATCACCGACATCCTCGCCCTTTGAGCAGACCAAGGTGATAGCCTAACTTGTACGTGCCTCAGTAGGCTGCTAGAGATGAAAGAAAGCCGCGGCAAAAAAGTATGATCAAAGTAGATCGAAAGCGACAGAAAGTATAATCAGTATCATAATACAAGGACATGATTGATTCCCGATCTGACAGTTCAGCCGTACGCAAGAGTAACACCATTGAATGAAGGAGAATTATGTGTTACCAGAAGATTTATATAGTTAGGACTTATGTATTAATACTCGGACATTAGAAATGCAAGCCTAATCGAATTTGCGATCCATCATGATTAAGTGGAGATTAGCCTGAGGCTCTGCGATACGAAGTCACCGAGTACTAAGAGTTTGA
>QMFE01027335.1:0-10058 GCA_003314665.1 Tricholoma sp. MG77 | reverse complement strand
GGTTGTTGTCAGTGGTTGGGGGTGGTGGCAGGTATGGGTCGTTGGGTTCCTGTTGTCTTCCCCCCATTTTCCTGCCATCTGTTGTCCTCCACATGCTGATCATCCGTTGTTGGTGTTGGAGTGCTGGGTGTCAGGTGTCTTCACCGTATCTCCGTGGTTCGTTGTCGAACACCTGTGATCCACCTTGAAAGCAGGGGCTCACAACTGTGGTGACAGGTGCTGGTCGTTGGGTTCCTGTTGTCTTTGTTGCCCCCCTGCCATCCTGTCATTGTCATTGTGGTGGTTCAAAGTAGTATCTAAAAACTTTGTTAGTAAAATGAAAGTGAAACAATAAAACTTACCTGTGGCCCAAGAGATGTCGTCCATCTCTTGGGCCCTTTTTTTCCTGTCTGGTTTGCCTTGTCGTCTTGTAGCCGCCTTGTCCTCCCTGTTTTCCACAGTGCTGGGCTGTCTGTTGTTGCTCTGGGTTGTTTCATACCACCCAGCCCACCCCACAAGCAGGGGCTCATGACAGTGGTAGGGTGGTGGGGTCATTGCCGTTGTCAGCAAAGCCTAGAGCTAGTAATATTATTAGTCACAATAAAATGAAAAGAGAACATACATACAGCTGTTGGGTGCAAAAGGATAGACCTTACAGTTCATTGGTTTCACATCAGGTACAAGTTTAATTGCATGGTCCCAGATTTTACGACCAGGGAGACAGTCAAACAAAGCTTTCACAAATAAATCTTTGAATTTGTGGAGGTGCATGGGGACTGATTTGTGGAATGACTTGGGTTGGGAGTTCTTATGAAAAGCCTTGGCAAGTCTTTGCAAAACATTCAATGTGGCTCGTATGAATTCAGCTTCACAGGGAACATCATTGTAAATAGTTGATCCCCTTCCTCTAGCACATCAAGCCTGTGTAAGGCTCATCATCATCATCAAACATGAGGTCAGGGATGTCCTTCATGTCAATGTCAGGGGAGGGCATGGGTCCAGCACAGCAACTTCAAATGCTAGCAGCTTTGAAGAATTGAACTTTGCATTCCTCGTTCACCTCACTTTGATATGTGTGACAGTGGTTCAGGCAACAACTTGTTTTAACCTCCTCAGTCTTCAGGGTTGTGCTTGCACAACCAGGTGAGTCCTAAGATAATATCCTGTTTCCCTAAACTGGTGACTGTGAATACAGCATGTTCAGAATGATCACAATATTGTAGCATGACATTGACGACTTTGGCAATGTTACCTGCTTCATTCAGAGATCCATCCACATTATACACTGGAATTGGTCAACTCAGACTTTTCATAGTTAGACAATTTCATTTCATGAAATCTGCATTTGTGAACATCCCAGTTGCGCCAGAATCGAGGAGGGCAGTCATTGAGTGCACATCACCTGTGTCTGTGGTCTCAATGGATACCTTAAGCTCAAGAGAGTTTGATCCCAAATTCAAAGCTACAATATATCATTCAGGGAGTCGCTTTTCCCATTTTGGACATTGTGGAAGTCACGAACATGGGGAGGAAGGTGTTTGTATGGCTTTCATTTCATTTAAGTCAGTTGTAGGTAAAAAGTTTGATTCGGGGATCTCTTATACAGACAAAACTGCAAAATGATTATTTATGGACAGCAGTGGCATACTAATCACTCACTGTCCAGCCCAAAACCCGATGCCACTTCCTCATCGGTCACCTCAGCTGTCCTCGAATCCACCTGTGTGATGTCCAACACTGCAAAAGTGTCTTTGGCAAACACTTGCTTTTTGTCAAGGTCCCTGTAGTGCACATTGAAACACTTTGGGCATTCAGTGTGTACGTGCCCAGGCTGACCACAATGATAGCAGGTTATTGTAGTGGTTCCTGTTCCTTTTGTGATGTTCAAGGTTCTTGGAAGAGAAGGGTTGGATAGAGTCACAATCTAAGGTGCAAAATGTGAAGATGGTGAGGGTGTGTTCGTGACCTTAGGTAGGGGTCTGCGAAACACACTTCCATTTGTGGGAGACATTTCGAGATGGGGTGTTGTACATGAGGAAGCCTTAAACGCTTTGTTGGCAATGCGATTTTTGTCACAGAGGATGGCTGCTGCATACCAATCCTTGGGAGCATCATATAAAGGGCATCCCTGGGTCAGACAGGCAACATAATCCTGGATTTGTGGATTGAGTTCCTGTTGAAACTTCATTACAATGTGGGGGCCCTTGAAGTAGTGGGCTCATTTGATGGTTTCATGGAATTCATCAACAGTCTTTGACCCCTGGAAGTACTTCGAGGTTTCAAGTTCTGTTCACATGGTTTAAACCTTGTTTTTCAGACAGAATTTGGTGACGATCTTGGCAATGAAATCCTCCCATGTGGAGTAGGGTAGGCCACAAATTGTCTGGTAGTTTTGCATTTGTCAATCAACAAAATGGGCTGCATGGTTGCTTTTCATAAACAAAAATGCCCATATAATCTTTGTATTATCATCCATGAATTGGTGGGGTATGAGATTGATATAAAGTTTGCACGAATTGAGGAATGTGTGTCCTTTTGTGTGATCTCCTGAGACTTCGCTCAGGGTAGCTGGTTTGAGGTGGCATGTACCCAATGAACTTGTTGACTCCCTCTTGCACTGAGGCTCAGGATAGTGGCAATAATGGCCTGGGCCCCTTTCCAAAGGTGGATTTGAGATGCTGGGAAGGACTTTCGGGGATTGTTCTCCTCAAGGTTTGGCAAGGTGTTCGAGAATCTGTTCTAGGACACCATGAATCCTGATAATGTTGGTTTCGGTTCATGTGATGTGGTCAGGATTGGACATCATCCTAGTGTGTTGGTAAGGTAGCAAACAGAATGGTGGAGGAAGGTTGGTTGGATGATCCAAAGCTATGCAAAAATGGCAAAAAAGGTTTGGAATCTTTGGCTGACTAGGGAATCCTACTGGCCTCAGTCCACTTTAGGGAGAGTTTTCTTCTGTAAGGGCAACCTTACATTCTGAGCTGGGACTTGACACTAGCAAGGAAGATCCAATCCAAAGTATTATAAGCATGAAACATCGTGCAGGTAAAAGAGATTACTAACTTAGCAATGGAAATCCAAAGAGAAAACTCTAAAGACTTCCCTGCTAGGGGACTACTCTTATACTGTACTACATGAGGTGGACACATACAGAGTGTCCTAAGGACATGTTGGACAATGGGAGCCCATTGCAGAGCCATCACATAAGGCAGGTAAGGGAGCCAAGTAAGGTGGCAAGCTTCGAAGTGGTTTTGTGAGCTTTGTCCTTCCTGGGTGTCCCCTTACAGTGTTGGGGATTCCCTTAGAGAGTAGCCTGTGAGCTGGTGACATTTGGAGAGGTGAAATGTGGTTCTGGGGTGTGGGGACATTTTAGAGAGATGTGGGGAGTGTGTGGGGATGTTCTGGCATTGTTCCTGGTGCTTGGTTCCCAGTGGTTCAGTGACAGTAGGTGGAGAGGTTGAAAAACATGTTTTTTTTCTTTCCATTTTCGCATTTTGTGGGCTCAGATCTCATTGCTAGCCTCTCATCTCACTTCAGGAACCATTGGGGGGTATGGGGGATTGTTTTGGTGTTGTGTGCAATGCAGATTTCCTGATAGTTCGTTGTTAGGAGGTGAAACCATCGAAAAACACATTTTTAAGTGTTTCATTTCGTTTTGATGATCTGTGGGAAAGTGTGGGGTGGGAAAGCATTGTTTGGGTTCATTTATGTTCGTTTCAGGTGTGGTTTCCTTTCTAGACCTTGGGAAGGGCAAGGAAAGTGGTGATTCCTTGGAAAAGGCCAAGGGAGCAGCTAGAGTGTGCAAGGCAGACTCAATAGCAACAGAGATTCACTCTCTGGGGTTCAGAGGGCAAGGGAGATGTAGTTTCCCTGGGATAGTCACCAGAGGAAGAGGGGAGCCAGAGTGTGCCAGCAAGGCAGACTCAGGGGATGGAGATTCACTTCCTGGAACTCAGAAAGGGCAGGGAGAATGTAGAAAAGGGGGAGAGAGAGAGTAGTTTCCTGGTAGAGCTGCCAGGGGAAGAGTAGCAACCAGAAGAATAGCAACAAGTGTGGGACAGTAGTCAGACACTAAAAAGAAGTCATTATTCTGTAGGAATACCCCAGTCTACAGTCACACTGTCTTTTGCTAGTTGATCTTATAGATCCTCTGTTCTCTCTTTGAGTCTCTCTCTATCTCAGTCAATCTCAGTCAATCTCTCTCTCTGAATCTCTCTGGGTCTTGCCCTTACAGATGGTTTGTTTGAGTTGCCATTTGCCTATGGTCATGTTTGAAATCATTTGGTGTGTGCTTCCAGATTTGTGCTGTGTTCAAAAGAATGAGCAAGCAACAACAAAGATGCAGAGCCATTGTACCTTGGGTCATGTTGACTCATAGTCAAGAAACATCATTGCCTTTGCCACTGTAATTGGGAAAGCAGGCAGACATCGATGAGAAGGTTGATACATGTGGTCCCACCACAGCTGATAGACTTTGATATGCCTGCCATATGAGTCCTTCATTCCCTTGTCACTCTGTTTCCAAGCAACATACTCCTGCCATTTCTTATGCAAGTCAGCATGCAGCATCTGCTTCAAATATTGTTCTTGTTCTAAGTGGAAGGGAGTTAGGTTAGGCAACCAACACTGAGGTGGGCAAGTCAGACAGGATCAAGGTATCTTCATTACACAGAAGTGGGAACATTAGTTACTACAATTGAAAGAATAAGTATTTACTATACCTTTGTTATACAGAAGTGGGAATGAAGGTTGAATATAAAAAAATAACGGTCTATATCAAAGGACCTTTGGACCATGTAAGCAAAAGGCCACATCAGGCGCACCATGTGTTTCTTGAGAGCCGCATCGGGCTCATCCGTTGTCTTGTGGAGCATTGGTTGTTCAGGTAATGATGTCGGTGACACATTATCAGGAATGTCGCTGATGTTGTTGGTGGTGGTCGTTGGGTGCCAAGTGGGGCCTGACTGTTGCAATGATGGAGTCGTGGATGTTGGTGTAGTCATGGATATTAGTGTTGTCAATGGTATAGGAATGAAGAGTTTGTATATGGGGTCGGGGTACCAATCAGGGGCCAACGATGAAGTGTGTTAGTACTGTCATGAGTCTGCAGACTTACACTAAGGGTGTCATTGGTGGTGGTGTGGCAGCAGGTTCATTGTCAATGACCCCATCAGAATCAGCAGCAAAGCAAAATGGTGTTGGTGGAACAGGCAGTGTGAAAGGATAAATTGTGCATCACCACTGGGCAAACGGTGCCACTTGTGTGCTAACGGTGAAGATGGTGGACCACAGAGACAAGGGATGGGTTTGGGGGTGCAGGGAGAAGTAAAGGTCATGTTGAAAAAGTGTGGGGCCCCAAGCATGTAAACACAAAACAGCATGCTTTTATGGATTGCAAGGTACAGTCTTAGCAGCTAGAGGCTTCCACATCACAATCATGTTATGTTGGCCAAGCAAAGATGGCACACTCACTAGCGCAATGAAATACATACAAAATTGATGGCCATTCGAGAGAGAAAAAAGAGAGCAAAAAGGATCAAGTTCAATCACCACTGGATGGGATGGATTTGCAGTTGGGCACCAGACTGAGAGGAAGGAAGGAGGGTTTTGTGTCTCTGCAGTCCAAGATGTAATTAGAGATTGGCACAGGTAACTCCCAGGTATTTTTTTGCTACCCATACCTGTACCCGTTGAAACCCTTACCCTTAATCGAGGGTATGGGTTTTCAGTGGGTAGGGGTACAGGTACCTGGGGGTTGTGAGGGTATGCATACCTGCAAGGGTTTGGTGCACAGGTATGCTGTTCATCAATGTCATTAGCACCCTCTATCCACCCTGCAAGCAGTTGCTCACAGCAGCAGTGAGGGGTGCTGTTACAAACCAGGAACGCTGTAGGACAGGGTTGTAGGAAGGATCGGGTACAGCTCAGCAGTACTGGGAAACAGTGTGAGAACGTGCACTGATGACTTAGCTGATGTTGGGCAAACACAGAACTGTGCTAAAACACATGGTCTTGGCTTCAATCACTTTCCCAATAGGGTTGCGCCAGTTGTTCGGTTTCTGGATGGACCATAACTTCAGAGCGAGAACTGTGGCGGTCATGCACACACATAGGGTGTAACATAGGTACACCCATGGGTGAATTTAATGCTTACTGCACCCGTACCTGTGTAACCCATACCCATTCCCACACCGCACCTGTGGGTGCAGGTTTTTACCATGGTGTTTAGCTAAACACCACAGTGTGCTTACACCATGGTGAACCCGTCTACCACCACCCAATACCACAGGGCTTTCCCATGGTTCCTTCACACTGGGCAACTCCAATCCTACCTCTTCTCCATCAAAGAAAGCCCCTGCTGCACAGCAGCAAGCTATTGCTCGCTGACTGGCTTACAGGGGCTGCAAGGGAGATGGGGCAGTGGCAGGACAGGAGTGCAGCAGTTGCAGTGGTGGTAGTGGTAGCTCCCTGTTGCCCCCATCACATCATCGTTGTCAGTCGACAGCGCCTACCAATGCCCCTCATCATGTCCCTCCCCCTCATCGCCCCTCCCCCTCATTGCCCCTCTCCCTCATTGCCCCTCCCCCTCATTGCCCCTCCCCCTTTGTCATCATCATTCCACCCACAATTCACCCCATGAGCAGTCGCTCGTGAGGCTGGGGGTGGGTGGCTCCTTTGTTGTTGTTGTTGTGGTTGTTGTTGCTGTGTCCTTCGTGTTCGTTTCTTCCTCATCATCATTTCCTCCTCCTCGCCCCCCCTTGTCGTCATTGTGGTCATTGCTGTCATGTCCCTCATGTTTGTTTCCTCCTCCTCATCCTCTTGTCATTGTCCCTGCTGTTTGTTGTCTGTTGTTGTTCCCTGTTGTCACCCTGCTCACAGAGGCTCACAGCGGTGATGTGGGGTGATGTGGGGTGATGTGGGGTGTCCTGGCCTGTCCTGGTGTGGGTCCATTGTTACAAAATGTTTATAATCTAAAATACAATAGATCAGTAAAAAGAAATACAAATAAATGTTGAAAAAAAACTCACCAAGGGCCCAAACAACGTCTATTGTCATTTGGGCCCATCTGGCTCAGTTCCTGGCATTCTCGTACCCTGCTGTTGCCATCTTCATTTGGCATTGTTTGTCGTCTCGTCATTCCCCTGTCGCCTGCATGTTCCCATGGTCATACAAACCCTGCGAGCAGGGGCTCGCAGCAGTGATGTGACATGGGGTGTGGGGTTTGGGTGTGGGGTCTCTCGGGGTGGATACTGTTAATATAAGTTAAAAGACCTAGAAAGAAGTTGATTAGTAAAAAGAAACACAGAGAAATAATAATAAAACTTACCTGGGGCCCAAACAATGTTCAACCGTCATTTGGGCCCCATTTCCACTCTTTCATCATTATTGTTGGGCGCCGTTGAAGGCATGGGAGCAGTGGGAGTGGAGGTATTGGTGGTCAGTGGATGAAGGAGGGATGGGGGTGGTGTTATTGTGCTGGTGAGTGTGGATGACATTAGTCAGCAACATTTGGCTGTTGCTGTAGTACCTGTGCCAACCCATGACACCGTGAAATGGGTCACAGTAATCAGTGGGTTGGTAATTTCTAACACCATACCCATACCTGCAGACCCTGTGACCCAAACACCGTGGTTTTCACCGTACCCATGTTATTCCCTATGCACATGCGTGAGTTGCGACAGGAGATGAACTTAATGAGAACAGGAATTCAGTGTTTGATGTCAATTTTCAATTAACAAGTGAGTTACAAGAAAATTAGCTACATTGTATTTAAGCTATGTAGAAAGAGCAGCACTCCTTGCGTGGAGCAGCATAGCTCAGATAACCGTACTTAAAGAATCACAATGAGCAAATAGGAAGGTGGATAATAAAAGTGTGAGTGAGATGGTACAGAATAAGTAAGAGGACACATGCAAGAACATATTTGGATGTGCAGATCGTTTGGCAAGGGGGTAATACCACATGGGCTTGCAATGGCATGGAGATGAGGCAGTATTGATGACTGAGACGAGTGCATGCAATATGCGAGAGCGAGAGCACGCATGGTCAATGATGGATGAGCATGCACTGCATGCATGGATGTGTGTGCATGGGTTGCGCTTGAGTGCGCACAGATGTGCAAGGGCATAGCACCTATGGAACAATAGTTACATGATTTTCTGGAGTCAGGTAGGGGTTATGGAGCGTGGTTGCATGGGACATAACAGGTGCTGGATTGTCATGGGCAGCAGCCCAGCAGGTGACCCAAGGTCATGACCCAGTAGCACCCCCCACCACCACTGTGAGCCAATGCTCACATGGCGGAAGGGGGGTGCTAGGTCGAGCCATGCCTGTTGTTGGTTGAGCATGTGCATGGGGCCATTAGCTCCCTGTATCCACCCTGTGAGACAGGGGCTCACAGGGGTGGATGGGGGAGGATGGGGCCAGGTATGGCTTCTTCCTGGTGCTGCAGGAGGTGTGGGGTTCTCATGGTCAGTGGTGTTCATTGGGTAACAGCAAGTCACATACCTTGTGGGGACCCCACTGCATGGGCTTCCTGGCACCTCATCATCATTGCCACACCTCCCCATTATCATTTTAGCCCTTTTAACCAACCTCACATCCTGTTTGGACAGGGAGGAGGGCATGGGTGTGATATGGGGCCATCGTGGGAGACAACATGTTTGAAACCTAGAGAAAAAGAAAAAAGTAATGTAGTTAGTTAAAAGAATAAGAAAAGAACAAAGAACAAACTTACTCAGCTTATGAAAGTTCCCCAGGAGTCGACAATTGTTGAATGGGGGCATGATGGTGAGAGAACGGTGTTGAGTCTGTGTTTGCAGTCATCAACAGAGTCACATGGTCTGTTGTTGATGTGTTTTCAATGTTTATCTGAACAAACATGTGCACAGTCAAGAATATATATAAGCTAATCACAGGCATGTCCCCACCTTGTAAGTAGTATATAATATATACAAGATGTAGTAGAAATAGAAAGGCAGAACTTAGTGCTAATGACACCCACAAACCTGCACCACAGGTACAGGTTTGTTAAGGGACACAAATCTTGTACCTGTACCCATGGCTACCCTTGGCCAATACCTGCATGGGTTTCAATACCCTTGCCATTCACTAGATGTAATCCGTCAGTTTGGCAAAGAATGAGTAGCACTGGACACAAACTTGCACCAATCAAAAGACCTGAGTTTGTCAGCAGAGACTTCTGAAGCACAGTTTGTGGGCACAACATCCAAGATAAAAAAATTATGGAACACAGAGTCCAGTTGATACAGCAAAGAAAAGAGAGAGAAAAGCACAATAAATACAACAATAAATTAGAGAAGTGAACAGAACTAGGCTTTTGCAGCAAGTAGGGTAGGATTAAGGGAAGAGTAAATAGTTTTTGAAACTGGAGGTGAACTTGAGCAGCAGCAAGGGCTCTGATTATCATGTACAGTATGGTAGAATGGTGGCTTTGAGAAGCTGTGTGCTTGTGGCAGAATCAAAATTCCATGTTCACCTGATGTTGGATGGCAGGGCCTTGAGAAAGTCCCAGAGATGTATTCAAGTTGGGAGAGACAAGAGAGAGGGGTGTCTCAAACCAGAGACAAGCTGCTGCCACATAACAGTGGAACAGTGGAAAGAGCCATGACACCATGATGCCAATCTGACACAGCCTACCATTTTAGGTGGTTACCCATATACACAGCATGTATTGGGCTGGTGACACTTCTTTAGCTAAGCAGGGGTCACCAGCAAGGTAACCAGTGCAGGCCGGTAACTGGGGATACACTCTATGTTTCGCTGTGCTTCATAAAACTCTTGGGAGTAGTGATTCAACTGACTAGTAGTGATTCGAAGGACACAGGTTTGTTGGTATAGTTATTCGGATGTCTGGGCCATATAAGCGAATAGTTGAATCTTACTAAAGTTAGTAGTACTCATCAAAATCAACAGTCCTGCAGGACCCGTACAGGTATAATTAGACTGCCGAGTCGTTCCTTGGCACGTGACTTTGGCAGTGCACTGGCAGAACCGTCACTTACACCACGGGCAAAACCTAGGGCAGTTGAAACTCAACTGCCTTCGAGGCAGTGGGT
>QMFE01027231.1:0-12537 GCA_003314665.1 Tricholoma sp. MG77 | reverse complement strand
CATTTAGTAAACGATTGTTAATAATCGTTTCTTGACAGACACAGGGAGACAGCAACGACAAATGACTATGCGCCTCGGGTTGAAGAGACTCATTCCCTCCGTCCCTTGCACGGCTTCCATTGTCTACCGACTGTGCTATTGCCGAAATTCTTCCTAACGCCCTCGCGGAATACCGGTACGACCCTACGATTGCTGTATCAGCGAACTACAAAATTGTACATGTAAGCGAACGTGTCTATTATTAGTACTAGAATGAAGAAACATCGTGGTTTTGGTCCTATGTTAAATCGTCAAGAGATGACAATCAGAAAAAAAAGGTTCCGTATGTTCCTCCAGCGTGCATACTTAATCCCGAAATGGAAGGGCACCTTTAGGAGCGATTTCCTTTTCTAGCTTTTAGGAAAGCGTTTAATGTTGTCAGATTGCGAACACGGCGACAATTGGGTGACAAAGTGTATGTATTTGATCAGTGACAAGAGCATATGTAATCGTTGTGTTGGTTTGTTAGTTACCTTTTTCGGTAATCACCGAAACCCCGGTCAAGCCACACCCATTTGCCATCGCGGTGCCACTCCGTCCACTCCTGGCACACTTTGCCACCATCCCTGCCTGCTTGGCGGGATAACATCCCCACCCCATGCATCACGTGCACTCCCTACCGTGTTGCATAAAACATCCTTTGCGCCAATGAATTTGAATTGCCTCACCTTTTCAAAACCCTTCTTCAAGTACTCCGAGCTACTGCTATGGTGTCTTTGAAATCCGCACGGAAACACCATACAGTTCAATGTGCTGACATTCTTTCTGCGTCCAAGATCGTACGCCGAAGGTCCAGAAAGTTGGCCTTACTACCCGACTTGCCATATGATATTGTCGTCGAGGTACGTTGTCATTGTGCGTCCTTATGTGTTATTATATCCTTTATAGATATTAGGCCACCTTCATCCATACGATCTTCTACGGCTCTCCCGTACCTCTAAAGAGTGGCGTCGGTCTTTGATGAGCCGTTCTTCAGAGAGTATATGGCGGCTCGCTCGTTTGCGCCTCGATGGCATGCCAGATTGTCCATCTGATATGTCAGAGCCAGAGTATGCAAATCTAATGTTCAGCACACACTGTCATGTTAGTCTGTTTCTTGCATAACAATGTTCACTCATCGAACACTGAATTTCCTAGTACTGCCTCGCTCCTCGTGTACAGCTCGTCATATGGACAACACGTTGCAGAGCTTGCAAAACGTGTTTCCCAATCTAGTGCGCCTTCTGATTGCCCATCCGGGCTGAGACTTACACCACTATTCCCTTAATCCAGCTACAAACGATCTACCAGTCTACGATTCGATATGCAATATTATCGCCTTCCGATGGAAGCTTGGAAATTTGTTGAGTTGCAGGGAAACATCGTTCACAGTAGTACCTATGCGCCGATTACCAGCAGGGATAAACCTCGGAAAATAGCTAGCTTGAAGCTCTTGAAGGATCTCACTGAAGAATACAACGAAATTCAAGGCCAGCCCGACAAAGTTCAACACTGGTTAAAGCAAAAAGAAGAAGAACACGAGCACCAGACACGGATCACAGTGCGTGATGCGGTCCTATATTTACTTTACCTACCTGGACATCCTCCGATCGTGATGAATTAGGATGTACTGGAAGAATGGCTTGAACACCAGCGCCAGAAACGTAGTGAAGAGCTCGAAGGCGTACGTGAGAGGCGGAAAGATATGTGAGTTGCATGCATCGGGCCGATAGATTGCGGGGCTGAGAGTCACATCGCAGGATTGTTCAGAAACTCGAGGAGCTTGGTATGTATATCCTCTATGGTACTTTTCATAACCTTACGGATAATAGGTTGGAAGGAAGAAATTGCGGCAATGGACATTGACAGGCTTCGTTCTCATGAAAAGGTTCATGTAGCAAGAGAGCTCACTGAGGGCGGTGTGTAATACTGTTTACTAAGGCGCTTTTTAGATTTGCTTATTTTTGTTCTAGTGTGGACGAATATTGCACCTGCTCTTTTTCAGTTTATGGATGGCGTAAAGGCCGAACGTTTGAAGAAACTTCGCATCGAGCAGATCAGCAGTCGTCGACTACTCTTTTCCAACTTCATCACAGAACTGGAGCATGAAATCTCTGCAACCGTCCCTGGTTTCGTTTTCGTAGCTCCTGTGACAGATTTGTCTCTAATTCCGAGTGTTCGAGATATCATCGAAGGGACGCCTGTCAGTCAGACGATCACTCAAGATGCGTTTAAACCTGTTAGCGAGCAGCTGCGAGAGATGTCTTTGGGCTGGGCTATTTTCCAGGCGCGGGAGCTCCTCAAGCTTATGCCGAAATCTACAAAGGATTATTCAAACGACCAGATTTCTCGTCTTCGGCTTGCCACGACCTTCTTCCGATGTGAACGCATCCGAGATCCGATTTCCTTTCCAGAAATTTTTACTCATCCAGGAACTTTCAGCTATCTCCCGTGGAGGAGTACTTTGGAGCAAGAGGAGAAACGTCTTTTTGAAGATTTTCGCCAGGAGTTTTGGAACCACAACAAGAATCGCGTATCTTTCCATGAACCAGCGTCTCAGGCGGCGAGATGCATAATTCAAATGTGCAACCTTGATCCTGCGGTAACGACGACTCGAGACATGGATGCATTAAATCCTTTCATAGGTTGCGCATCGTGCCGAAATCCTAGTAATCCACTGAACGACACACTAATAATGACCTGGCGACGAGCTGTATGTTTTTTTTTGTTATGCTTTGGGTCTCATGGTCTGATGACTTCTTCGTAGGTCCTACATGCGCTATCACACGACCCTCAGACGAGTCGGCCGTCATGGGTTCTCCTCCACGCTAACATTCAGGCGGATTGGTATAACCAAGCACTTAACAGAGTTCAAAAGGAGGGGCCTATCTACCGTTGTCATCTGTGCAACGAATATGGCGACAACTCCTTCATCTTGGCACACCTTTCTTCTAGGCAAGCAGCATTCATAGTCCCCTCTTCATCGTCTTGACCTGCTTTATTCTAGCCATCGGTTCTTCGTTCCTAGGAGACTACGCATGCTCCCTGATCCACCTTCCGCCTTCTGGATCACAAGTCCTATTACCAATGGTCTCAGTGCCTACTAATTTTTCGCTAGCGTGTTATTATTATGAGATACTGCCTTAGTAGGATACCATAAGAAATACACTCTTGATCCATCATCTACTAGTTTCTACAAATCGAAATCAAAGTCTGAATCTGAATTATTGCCTTTATTTCTATCGCGAATATTCCTGTTGTTCCGTCCATTTGTTGAAGTCGCCGCTAACCGCATCCCTAATGAACTATCATCCTCATCCTCATCCTCACTATCATTTTTACGGCGATCCTGGGGTCGACGTCGTTCCGGTGGATGAATGGCGTCCGCCATTATAAGAATTGCTTCAAGCTCTGTAAAAGGATGGAAACATTAGGTGAGTCCAAAAGATATCAAAATACCCACCCTCAATATGGCGTTCTTTATCTGCGCCCCATGCGACAATCTGATTTCGAATGTCACCCTTCTTGTAGGCAATAAACATGGGAATGCGCGAATCTGGTAGGTTGGGAATGCATTTGTCACCAATGATGGAGACAAATTTTGTTCGAGGGTACCGAGAAGCTAGGACGCGGACGTGTTCGAAAGCGCGATCGCTTCTAGGAATTCTGAGGATGGAGTTGCATAGTAGTTACGCGGCGAGTTAACGAGGAACCTACCCGTCTTTATAAAGGAAACAAACGACTCCCGTGCCTGTCTCTTCTTCGTCGCCCTCTTCACTAACACCACTAGCTTCTGTAACTTCGCGCGTGTAATCGTCTCTTCCTATGGGATATACACGTCCGAAGCGCGCCTTCTTCTGTTCCTGTCGTTCGTCTGCAAGACGCTGCCGACGATATGCATCAATCATCCTGCCGGCCTCGTCGTCGGGAGCATCTTCACCGAATTCTTGGAGTTCAGATGGAGTGAAGTCATTCAGCAGATCATCAAAGGTAGGAGATGGCGGCGGTGAGGGGGATGGTGGCGGGGGTTCACGAGGCGGAAGAATGCCATGCTTCCGTAGAGCATCATTGCTTAGCAATGTAGTGAGAAAGCATTCATCTTAAAGCAAGAATAGACTTACAATTCTGTATCTTCATCGGGGTTGACCGCCATCGGCAATGAGATTGACAGTAAATCTCAAAATCAAGGATTTATTGCTGAGTATGGAGTTGGTTATGTAGACTGTGAAGCCCACTATTTCGATCGGAATGACGGGTCGTTATTTAAAGCTTCTGCGTCGCTGCGCAAAGTGTCCAACGGCCTGCGGAATCGCTGCTCATCAGTTCACAAGTGAATCGACGCGCACGTGATGTATGATATGATGCACGTTACTACCTATTTATTTTACCAAAATCTCAGAGTGCTCAAATAAAAAACTGACTATGTAGCTATCTAGAGCGCGTGTAGGCGAGTCTTTAGCACTAAAACTTATGATGATATATGCGGTAGTTGTTGAGATATAGCTTGCAGAAGTTTGACCGGAGTTGTAGTTGTTCAACTTGTTGTTTGTCATTGTCGTTGTCAACTTGAAGTTAAACCTCGCGTATGGTCGAACCGATGTTCACCATGTCGCGTTGACCAATATCAACGAGCCATTTAGATCCAGGCCTTCTTAACGATCGCGATAGTCATGTCTACACCGACTTCATCGGTTCCAGACGACCTTCTACCCCGCCGGTATCAGGAGGAGGTGTTTGGCAGAGCTCAGAAAGGTTACCCCATTGAATGACTCGTGTCTTCGCAGTTGTTGAATGCATCGGATTCAGGGAATATCATCGCTGCACTGAACACAGGGTCGGGGAAGACATTGATAAGTCTGTTGCTTATCAAGTGGATCTCTGCGCAACAGGCGTCGAATGGCAAAGTTATCGTATTCCTCGTCCCTAAGGTCACGCTAGTCGAGCAGCAAGCTGACTATCTTATCAAACATACCCCACTACGCGTCATCAAATTATACGGCGCCCTAGACATAGATTTGACAGACAGACGAGGATGGCGGAAAAAATTTGCAGATTACGATATATTTGTTATGACAGGTAAGCCTGACGAACACGAGAGATTTGAAATCCTCATGATTTGATACCAGCGCAAATCTTTCTCAATCTTTTGACTCATTCTCTATGGAGCATCGACAAGGTCTCCCTGATGGTGTTTGATGAATGTCATCACGCTCGAAAAAATCATCCTTACAACGGAATCATGCGCGAATATTTCCAACTAAATCCTCCCTCCCAAAGACCTAAAGTATTTGGAATGACTGCTTCCCCCATATGGAACCTTAAGGATGCCATTGGGTCCCTGGCAGCGCTCGAAGCTAATATGGACGCAAAAGTTGTTGGTGTCCGCGCCCATGCAGATGAACTGGCTAAACATTCTCCGAAGCCTATCGAAGTGAGTCACCATAGATTTGGCAGCAGTCGATTGTAATATTTGTTTAGATCATCAAGGAGTATCCGCCTCCTCTAGAAGAATATGACTATCCCTTGTCTTCGCTTTGGAGGTGCCTTTGTGCCTTTGAAAATGTGCTTTGGTCTGAGCTGGAGATACCCTGGCAAAGTATAGAGCTGCGATATTACTCAACCCTCAACAACCTAGGTCCCTATCCGGCTTCTCTTTTTCTCTTCGCGGAATTGCAGCAATATTTCTCGAGGAATCTTAAAGAGCACAAGGAAAAGATGCATATAATAGATGGTTTACCAGATCACGACGTGGAAAGCGGTCTATCTTTCCAAGCTTCCTCGAAGTTGCTCCCATCAGCGTTCTGGGAAATCCGAGATATTCTTCTCGATTTTGAGAGCTTTTTCTCTGACGGCACGATCACAAATGATATTCCAATAGCTGTTAACTTGGAATGGTGCACTCCAAAGATCCGAGTGCTGGTGGACATACTTCTTGCATATTACTCGCCTTCTTTTCAAGGAATCGTTTTCGTGGAACAAAGACAAGTCGCGGCTATCCTTGCAAAAATCTTACCTACTATACCTGAATTGAAAGGAATCATACGCAGCGCATCTCTTGTTGGCCAGGGAGTCGGGCTTGAAGGAATCTCGAAAGCCACAACTAATAATCAGGGCGATGCGGTAAAACAGTTTCGCAAGGGCGATATAAATCTCCGTTCGTGTCTCTATCCATCTCTTTCTTGCGACGTGGTGTTCATATCCCTTTCAAGTCATCGCCACATCGGTTGCGGAAGAGGGTCTTGATTTTCCGGTATGACATACAACATCAGTATATCTGTCATGCACTCAAAAATGATAACCCTTTTTAGGCATGTGACCTTGTCGTTCGCTTTGATTCCCTTCTACATATGGTCGGATATGTCCAATCCCGTGGACGGGCAAGAAACAAAGCTTCGACCTTCGTCATTATGATTCAAAAAGATGACATTGCACATCTTTCCCGATACCAAAGCCTCAAGGAAGGGGAGCCAGAGATGAACCGTGCTTACCAAACTCGCGAACTATCGGAAGACAGTCGTAAAGAAATGGATGGCGATGATGATGACGATGAGATCAATCCTGCCGATTTGTTGGACCGGGAGAGATATGTTGTGCCTTCCAGTGGCGCAATCCTGAATTATGATAATTCGATCAGCCTTCTACAATACCTTTGTGATTTGATTCCTCGTGACGCATTTACGGCCCAGCATATTCCCAAATTTGTTGGGGACTTCCAGTCGACCGTGCATCTTCCCCCAAGCATCCCGTTATCTGCAGAAAATCGGACCTTCACAGGTCCGCTTCGACGGTCGAAAAAGGAGGCCAAACGTGCCGCAGCGTTCATGGCGGTAAAGTATCTTCATCAGCTTAGCGTGTTCGATGATTACCTTTTGCCGGCTTCTGGTTCAAAAGGCGAAGTAGCCGAAGATGTAGATGGACGACCTGTGAGCGATATCACCCAGGTGCCAAGTATGATGAACGTGGTAGCAAACGACCCTTGGACGATTGGTCCCACGCTTTGGATTCATACAGTCTACATTGGCAGTCGTCCTGTTGCTGGCCTAGTTACAGGCACTGTGCTCCCTCCTGTGACGGTGCTATGCGATGCCTTCTGGGTACACCTCAAACCTGGTAAGTTGATGTTGTTCAGCGATGAGGAAGATGAAGGTAAGAAATTAGAAGTCATGCGCGAATTCACGAAACTGGGGATCTGGTATCGGATTACTGCGAGGCCGTTGACGTTGTCTCCCAGTCTTTTCCTTGTCCCTCTCACTGCAGATCATCAAGCTGATTTCGAGGCAATGGAACGTTTAATTGAGAATCCGATTGGAATTGACGACTGGAGCACCATCAAAGAGAGCGATTATGAGAGGGTGATCATTATGAACGGGAATGAATTCGGTCGCCCTCGTTTGTTGAGGCGAATTCGTTTTGACCTGTCGCCTACTTCAAAGCCTATTCCAGGATCTCGTGAAGACGGATTTTCCACTTATTATGACTACTTCATGATGAAATGGACGAGGAAAACACGAGCAGCGCGAGTGCCTTGTGACGGACCCTTATTAGAAACTCTACTTCTAACTCGGTCGTCTGACGGCACGTACCCTTTGCATCCTCCGACAGATGGTTCGAACCTGTTGCTCACGGTGCCAAATGGCATGCTGGTACCTCGAGACTGCAGTCGCTGGGTACCATTGTCCTGCGATATCTACCAGGCATATGACGTATTACCGGCACTATGTCATCGTGTCACAGATATCTACCGGGTCCGATGTGCTAAATACAAACTTGGTCTACCCCCAATCATGGACGACCTGCTAGTGGAGGCTTTCACACTGCCAAGCGCCTCAGCAGGATACAACAACCAGCGGATGGAGACCCTGGGCGATGCCGTGCTAGAGCTCTGCACAACCGTGCATTTATTCAATAAATATCCACATCGACACGAAGGGCAGCTAAGTATCCTCCGACAACAAGCGATTTCAAATCGATATTTATTGGCTCGGGCCAAAGAGGTCGAGCTCGAAAAGTTTCTTATTAGCGAACCTCAACGGGTTTCTGCATGGAGATATGTAGAGTCATTCGACCGGTGTTGGGAGCCTCTTGCCAATCGAACGGCATCTAGGTGTTTTCCACGTCGAAGTTTGCAGGATTGTATGGAAGCCGTGTTGGGCGCCAGTTTCGTCTCGGGAGGGATTCAGATGGCTTTACTTACAGGTGAAGCACTTGGTCTGGCTTTTGGAGGGACGATGCCGTGGTGCATGCGATACAGTCGAAAGCCAGGAGCTTCCCCTGCATTAACATTGTTTACCAGCTTGGAGGATGCCCTCGGGTACACCTTCCATCGGAGTGAACTACTTGTAGAAGCTGTAACTCATCCCTCTTCCGTAGAGTCGTTGGGTGGTTCTTCGTACCAAAGGCTTGAATTCCTGGGTGATGGTAGGTTGTGGTAACAAATGTTGATAACTATTTCTGAATGCCCCTTTGAAGCTCTGTTGGACTTGGTGGTGATCAAGTACCTTTACGACAAGTTCCCAGGCGTCACATCTCATCAACTAGCGCTACCGAGGACCAAAGCTATTTGTTCGCCGGCGTTAGCGTCGTTGGCTGTCCGACGTCTGGGTCTGCACAAGATAATGTTGATCAACTGTGTAGATCTCACCGAGGAAATTGAAAGATACGTTCCACTACTGCAAGCTACCACCGGCGAGGAAATTATCAAACGAGGCTGGCGGTATGACCCGCCAAAGGCTCTCAGCGATGTTTTTGAGAGTGTGGTAGGTGCTGTCCTGGTCGACTCGGGCTATAACTATGAGAAAGCAGCGGCCGTAATAGAGTATGTCATGCAGGATGTCCTGGTGGCTTTATCGCCTTCTGTTTCTAGGGATCCCGTCTCGGAACTAATGGAATGGGCTGCCAGCTCTGGGTGCACGGCCATAACATTTCGGTAAGCTCACATAAGCACATGAAAACATTTTATGAGTTATAACCCTTCGCCTCACAGGAAGAAGCAAAAAGTACATGGCAGTATTGAGGTTGACGGTATAGCCGTATTGGTCCACGACACTGTTGTAGTTGGCCCAGTCTTGGCGACCAGTTTATCCATAGCGAAATTCTTGGCATCGGAAAGGGCCTTGGCAATTCTCTCTGACGCTACTTCGGAGAAATCCTTGTCGCAGTTGTGCATTTGTGGAGAAGTTATGCAGGTGGACGTCACTGAGGGCGCAGGGGAGGCAGGTCCCATTACAGCTAGAGAAGTGGCACTTGACCATATCACGGAACGGAGAGACTTGGAGGAAATGGCTGCCATCTTTACTCAGGTTGATCTGACTGAAGACATGGACTGATGAATGTGGTGAATGCTCACGATTGCCTAACCTCGTGCTAGACAACCGTGGTCAGTCACCACGGAATCGGGTCTGCAATCCGATCATATGTCAAACTGAGAAAGTTAGTCCGATTGTCTCGGTGCTACAGCCAATTTAAATATAAGCTGCTCCTCGCATGAATGTGTCATGCAAACATGACAATGCTTGCCGATGCCTCTTTTCTGAACCATCTAAAATCAATATATCCCCAGAACACCGAAGGTGGTAAGTCCAAAGAGCAAATACCTTGTTCAGGAAACTGCGTTTCATTATCTGCTAACTTCTGCAGACAACCCTTGGTACATCGTCGCGGCTGTCGGATTCTGTGCAAGTAATAGACCCGAGGCGGTGGCTGATGTTTTCCAGTATGCTCTAAAAACATCGCAATCCTTGGCGGGCGATGGAGATACAATTGCCGAACAGCTCCTACTTGCTAGGAGATTTCGAGAAGTTCTTTTTAAGGCCGGACCGACGTGTGGATTTGCTAAAGTATGTCCGTAACTTTCCTCGAGCCCTCTTGCACACCGGCGTGTCAGACGATCAACGCACTTGTTGCCCTGCATAATGTCATGCCAGAGGAACTTCGCGATACGAGCCCCATGAGGTGTGTCACGGTTTCACATCTTGCTGATCGGGATATATACATGCGACTTGGATTAGACGAACGAATACGACAATTGAGGAACACTATAAAGCTGGCGATGATTTGTTTTCTAATCTATATGGTGAAACAGCGGGTCCCGTGCTCGAGATACTGCAAGCTATTTCTCCCGACATGGGTAAGGACACCAAACTCCTAGATTTCCTGTCTTTACTTGTCAAATACAGCATGGTTCTCAACCACCATTGGCTATGGGATGGTGTATTCATTTACGGGAATCGTATCCGCCATCGAAACATCTTATACGTTGATAGCGTCACTCATTGCCATTGATGTTCCTCGTCAAATTGGATGGCATCTTGCTGGTGCACGCAGGATAGGCGCGACGGTTGAGGAGGTTCGCGCAGTCCGTAAAATGGCAATGGAGGTTGCCACTCTGGCAGGAGTGCAATGGAGAGAGGAAGTGCCTGACGTCGAAAATGATGTCTGACCGCTAGGGCGAGAAGAGTATGGTATATCATGATGGATGGTTTGTTTGAGCTCGCCTAGAGGGTAGGTGGAGATTGTGTTTTAATTCGAGCTGTGTGAAGGGTCTCCACCTCACTCCAGGGAAGATTTATCCAGTTCTGGTTATTGTCGTTTCTACCTCCCCGTACAATGTCTTGTAATTTTTCCATGCTCAGAGTAACACAGCGCAAGATTCCACCGGTTTCTCCTGTCTTTTTCTTCAGTGCCTGCACAAAAGATTCCGCCATGATCATATGTTGTAAAATCTTGCAAGCCTCTTCCCACTTCTTCTTGCCCCAGATCCTGCCCTTTTGACGATCAACGAGATGCTGCGGCAACAGTCCATTCCTCTATGGCCCGCATGTCTTGCAGAAGATGTTTCATTGATGCCCTCGCTCTCCATACACATTCTTCTTCTTCACCCATAAGACAACACAGCGGCTCGATCAAGGAGCCCTGCCTAACACGTTTGATGAACTCCGCTTTCTGAAGGATGGTGACGTCGTATTGTTTTCCGTGCTGACTTCTAGGAACCTCCGTTGGTAGGCTATCAGTGATTAGCAGAAGGTCGAAGTCGCTTGATGTTTTGTGTGTGCCCCATAGGCGAGAGCCGACAAGGTATGCACCCGTGTGTGTCTGAAAGCCGAAACAATTTGAGGACGGAAGAAAGATCGGATTTAGACATTGCAGCATATCATGTGACTCGGATTGCTTTTGGCGTGAAAGACCTGAAATTGACTCTCGCAGCCTAAGCAGTCGAAGGATATCTGCTTCAATGCGGGCATCCAGCCCTGGAACAATCTCGCTGGATCCCACGGGTGACTCTAGCGTACACAGTGACTCACTTCCTTTCAGTCTTCTAGCGACCTCGATTTTAGGAATAAAGGGTCCTCTGCGCCTTCGGCCCCATGGGTCCACTCAGAAGCCTCATCTCGTTCTACGACGCGTCGAAATATCCGAGGACTCGAGCGAAAATGGTGAAGCCAATAATATCGTGCGCTTTAGTTTATTCGCAGCCAAACGAATCGAGGTCAAACCTGGGAAAGAGATTCTGCTCACTGTGGCGTCTCCCGATGGATATTTCAAAGACCAAGCGGTTGTCTTTGAAGCTGATCTTACGGTCTCCGAAGAAATACCGGGTAAAAATAGTGATACCAAGATTGCCGAAGAGGAGGATGTTTACCTACCACCGGCTGGAGAGGCCATACCTCCTAAAATGAGACGGGCATGGACAAGGAAGGTCGAAGATGTGGGCTCTGTCACACGTAAGTGCTCGTTGTATGTTTTCACTTCTCCTGCTACAACTATTTCGCTGGTAATCAACTACAGAAGAGCTAGCTGTGACTCGTTCATCTGTGGGTGTACAGGCTGAACCCGGGTATGTTTCGATGTCGACGCAGGCACAACCTGTCTGCACACAAGTATCTGTTCAGACGTACACCAACTGCGTGTCGTCATCTGTTCAGGTCGATCCCGAAGTTCTTCACAATTCGTTGGCAGTCCAAACAGAGGACAATCGTAGATTCATGAGTTTAGCTGTTCAAACCGAGGTATCTGCCGTTGAACATAATCTATGGGATCATAAATATCCAACTAATTTTATCAACTCTGGGGAACAGCGGAGAAGCCTTTCCCCAATGGATTTGGATAATACCCCTTATACAGAAGGATGTCACTCACCAATGTATCGGCCACCGCCACAACGTTATGGACAACCCTCTCCAACGTGGGATACACTTGACACTCCCACACAGAGTCCATCTCTGATGCATTATAGAACACACACACCCTCCCCGTATTCTACCCCCGAAAAGTATGGTCGTGTGCTGGGGGATTCGGCGGACGCCTCTGCGACGAGTAATTTTGCTCATCCCCCCTCTTCTATAAAATTAGCATATACGACAGCAGCAACGAAATCTAATACTTCGAACGCCAGGGAACGTTCTGCAAAGTCGCTGAGCTCAGATCATTTTGTGTCTGCAGGTGTGCTTTTCGACTCTGCTACTGATGGAAAATCAGCCACGCGGCAGATAGACGCCAATGGAGGATGTGCGGGGGATGTAA
>QMFE01026975.1:0-13218 GCA_003314665.1 Tricholoma sp. MG77 | reverse complement strand
GAAGTGTACAGAGATGATACTGGAACTCAACCATTGCATGGAGGTAAGACAGACCCGTTTCGGTTGACTTTCAGGTGTAACTGTGTTTTGTTTGTGTAGGAGATCCTGCGGGCCAATGCTTATGTGAAAACTGCGGCAGATTTGGCCACTAAATATCGGAAGAATGCCCAGTACAATTTGGAGGCGACGAAAGGAAATCAACCAGACTAATTAATTACCTTTTACTCGAGCATGGGCGCGATGCGCTTGAAACCGAGAGCCCGTCCGACTTTCGTCACCTTCTCAATTGGCCGATTGCAGACTGGTACTGAGTAATAGGCAAGGCTAGCCTGGAACGGAAGAGAGAGGAACGGTGGGCGGCAATAGGATTTCGACGTGAGGTGGTAGGGAAAACTCCGGAGGATCCAAGAAATGGGTTGTCATTGAGATGCTTCATAGCTACTTCAATCTGAACAGGAATTCTGAGAGCGAAGTGTGTATGTGACGTGCACGGCGAGCAGAGTAGAGACTTGGGCTATTGAGATATTGCAGAGCAGTTCGAGTTGAAACGTTGAACGTTGAACGTTAACTTGACTGCCACCGGCAAGGCCCAATGACACTAGCAGGACTTGAGACTCAACATGACTATTGCCTCTATCGGAACCCCTGCTGGGTGCAGCTCTACGACGTGTGGCTACTGTTCTGCCCCCGGTGAAAGGAGTGAATCTGCTTCGAGTTATCATTCAGCTGGCTTAGATGCCAGGACTCTGTCTTGCAGAGTGCGTGCTTCCGTGGGCGTTGACAACAATGTTTAGCCTCTTTCCTACCAGGTATATCAAAAAATGATAGACCGTGGATGGCGACGCTCTGGTCAAAATTACTCATACATCTGGACGATTCCGTCTGACGATCTCGCACAGGGACATGGTGCTACAAACCCGATCTACGAATTTCTTGTTGTCCACAGTACACTATCAGGTATTGGTCGTTTCTGCTCACGCCGATTAATTAATAAGCGCTGCCATTGTAGATTAGATGCTGTTGAGTTGAAACCGTCAAAAAGCCAACGAAAGCTGGTTAATCGGTATGTGTCGATTCTTCGCGCCGTGTGACATATTTACGACCAAAGATTAAGGTGGAATCGATACGTGATCAGTGGTAAACCAGGCGAAGCACCAGACGTTGGGCTGGAGAAAGCAATGTACGTGATGCCATTCCCTCGAGACCTTAGTTGTACCCGACAAAGAGTAACCCACAGGCACCCAAAACCCAAAGGCACACCCACGTTCTCCTTGTCTACATCCATCCATGCTTGTGAAGAAGGATTTTATCACGGGGACAAGTCTACAGTGCATCAATTCAAGGTTAGTAGCATGAGCAGCCCCACAACATCGGCTGATTTGCAACTCTGGGGGTAGATCACCTTGGAACCGGCCTCGTACACGGATGAAAAATATGCCCTCTTCGACAAGTACCAAAAAACGATACATCACGATCACCGTTCGTCGCCTTCGGGCTTCCGGCGTTTTCTTGTCGAGACTCCCCTTCAAGTATGTCTTTCTTGGCGACTTTTACTTGTTTTATCTTTATCATATCCCAGACGACACCTATACCATATCCAAAGTCCCCGCCAAGCCACCTGCCCACTAACTATGGCTCATACCATCAAATTTATAGATTGGATGGGCGTCTCATCGCTATCAGCGTTCTGGACATTCTCCCTGCCTGTGTCTCCAGTGTCTATTTCATATACGACAACAATTGGGAGGAATTCTCATTTGGCAAGGTGGCAGAACTCCCAGTCTTGGCCGCTGATATCAACTAATCGAGGAAATCAGCTCAGTGCCTTACGTGAAGCGTCTCTGGCCTGTGAAATGCACGATGCTGGCGCATCTCAGATGCGATTCCTTTACATGGGTTAGAATATCCGACTCTTTTCGTTCCGTCAAGTCTTCAAAATTGATCACCAGGTTTCTACATCCATTCCTGCAAGAAGATGCGATATAAAGGGGAATATTCTCCCTCTTATTTAGCCGATCCAGTTAGCAGAATCTCGATTGACATCGGCTTGTCTGACCATAGGCTGCAGGAGACTTGTGCCTGGTTTCCACTGTCCACCTGTTTGCCGTTACTAGATGAATATCGATATGCATGTTTCCAGAACCCTGACAATTCGAGGATAAGTATTCCAGAGGTTGAAGAAGGTTCGTATGTTGATATATATATGTATCACAGCCTTCCCTCAAATATTGACAGATGACCACACACCGGTGCTGTTGGATCAGTCTGATCTTGCAGAAATACAGACGGTGACCAAGGTGGTCAAAGGCAAAGTTTATACTTCACCCATCAGTGTTTGTTGCATATCCTCTACTGCTGTATCTATGTTGCCTGACTGTACTTCAATAGACCTCTCCGTATTGGGCATATGAAGAAATGCGCCATGAAGTGCTAGCATGTGTACACGCTTTGGGCATGGATATATCAAAGGAAGTTGGGTTTCTAATATAATATTCAACTTCTGATCGGTGTAAGGGGTGATATTTTATCATAACATACAATTGTTCAAGCAAATGAAGTGACCTTATACTATGACATTTCATTTATGTAAACGGGCCATCCGTCGCTTCAGCAGCTCATTGACATGGCGTGAGGTTGCAGACTCGGAGTTGAACGTTGAAGCTTTCAACTTGAAGTTACAATCGGACCAAATAGCAATAAAGTTGATTATTTAATTTTACTTCCTATTTGATCTTTTTTTAAATGGTGAGTGAGAGATTGTTCAACATGGCTGGTATCCTAGGGTTATGAAATTTATATAGTTGCGTCGCCAAATCAGGGAGCGCCGACAATACGTTTACGCAAAATCTCAAGAGGCTCAGGAGAGGCAAACTTACGCGAGAAAGCAGCAATTGAAGGACGCTTTAGCCGCTAGTAAACCATTGCCCACAGAGTTAAGGAAGGATGCAAATATTCTAGCGAAAGACTTACTATTTGACGATGCGCAGACCGGTGGGTAGTTGGACTTCAAAGTAAACGACGAGGCCTAACTTGCTTTGAATAGACCCAACGACACACATCGACAGCGAGTATTCTCGCGCAGGTATACAAGATCCTAAGATAATCATAACGACATCCAGGGATCCAAGTTCCAAACTATCACAGTTTGCAAAAGTAAACCTTTTTCCATACCAACCTTTCGCTAAATCGAGCGTAAATTTTGGCATATTCAGGAAATAAGACTCGTGTTCCCCAACTCACATCGTATCAATCGCGGAAACTACGTTGTAAAGGAGTTGGCGGATGCCTGCAGAGCAAACGACGTAACAGATCTAATCGTGTTACACGAACACCGTGGTGTACCAGGTGCGTATTCTGGAAGTGTTTTCAACAAAATCATGTATATTAACTGTATATCAGATGCCATGATTGTCTCTCACTTTCCCCATGGCCCAACCGTTTATTTTACACTAAATAATGTTTCCTTGCGACACGACATCGGGACGTACAAGGATTCTACCGTTTCAGAGCAATATCCTCATCTTATTTTCGAGAATTTTACCTCTAAGCTGGGTGAGCGTATACGGGACATTCTCAAATATCTCTTCCCCGTCCCCAAAGAGGATAGCAAACGTGTTATGACCTTTGCAAACGAGGATGATTTCATATCGTTTCGGTAATAAAATTTGTCATACCTGAACTTAGTTTGCTTACTTTCTGTTATACCCAGACATCATGTTTTTGTCAAAATTCCGAAATCCATACAGCTGGCTGAAGTTGGGCCGCGTTTTGAGATGAAACGTGATGCATTTTGCTTTGTTCTGTTCAATGAGTTGACATTCTGTCAGCATATGAAATTCGTCAAGGCACTATTGAACACACAGAAGCAGAACGGGAGTGGGTGTTATCACACTACTCTCGTACCGCCAAGAAACGCAGTGTATTAGCGGGTCCCGGCTCGTCTTCTGAGCCTGCTTTGAAAAAAAGCAGACGGTAGAGCGACGGGTTTGCGTGAGAGCTGAGTATCATGACACCTGATGATGGTAGGTACACAAAATTTCGGGGCAAACATATGCTCATACTTATCTTAACTCCCTTCATTGTTATCTGCTGTCCATTGAAAAGTAACACTTTCTAGAGTAGGTCTACTTTGGTGCGGTTCAAAGATACTCTTCTATATATCTACGTTTAGAAGTCTTAATCTACCATCAAGTTCTTGTCTAGCGAAGAGAATCCTTCAAAGAATGAGGTGAACAGGTCGATGGCATTTTGGACGTCATAGGAACCAGCTGTTTCCCTGATGGAATGCATGGATAGCATCGCATTCCCGACATCAACCGTACGGATGCCTATCTTTGATAGCATCGGACCAACGGTAGATCCACATGCCCTAAGGATAACTGATTAGCCTCGCATGAATGAATATCAATAAAAGCTTATACATGTCATTCCGGACTTCAAACTCCTGCACTTTTCCGCCTTTGCGCTCGACGAGTTGTTTCACAATGAAAGACGTGATAGCATCACTTGCATATTTCTGTTTTGCATTGGTTTTGATAATGATCCCGCCATTCATGCTTGGTTTATGTTGACTTTCGTGCTTGGATTTGTAGTTAGGGTGGAGGGCATGACCCATGTCAGCAGAAATAAGGAATGATCGAGAAATGGATTGGGCTAGCGTTGCAGGAGTATCGGAAAGTCGATTGAGGAGTGTGGGAATGAGACTAGATTCAGCGCCAGACGTTGAAACGCTGCCTATTTCTTCGTGATTGAATAACGCTATGCAGTTGACGTTTCCTTCGAGGCTGGGGAAAAGTTGGGAGGAGGCGCTTTCCGCGAGGGCTTCAACGGCGCAAAAACTAGCAGGGTATTAGTTGGAACTCTTTAAGAAACATTTCGATGGACATACGACGATACGAGGTTATCCATGCGCGGGCTGAAAATGAATTCACCGTTGATACCTCCCAGAGTTGCAGGCTGGGTATCATACAAGGACCTAACATAGACAACTTTAGTAATATGAACAATAACCTACAGAATGCTTGTCATACAGCTCAAAATCGTGGATTTCTTCGGGAGAGACAGAAAGCTCCCCAGCCAAAAGTGCTAGCAAAGCAGGATGGTGGTTATCTTGAATGCTTGAAGCTACTCTTTCTGCGCTTGGTTTTCGAGGCGGCTGGTCTTCATCAGAATCCGTCGGGGAGTTCAGCTGTGCTTCCAAGAGTCCAAGAATAGGAACAAATTCGGTTTCTTGATTGAATTTGAAACTATCATTGACGTTCCTGTCCACTGCCTAGGGTCAGCGATATGCGCTTGATGTATAATCCAAAGACGAGATGCTCACAATGAATAGCTAGGGTGGGGATACGCAGGATAGGTCTGTCGACCTTGATGAGTTTAGACCTGAATCCACCTGTCTGTTCGGCTATCACTACTCTTCCAGCGACAGAGAGGTCACGGTCCAGCCAGGAATGCCATATGCCCCCACCATAAGTTTCTACGCCAACTTGAAGATAACCAGATTGGGTGCGTTTCGAGATCGGACGAATCTTGGATCGTTGTCAACTGAGGCCTTCAAGATGAAAGCCAGGACTTTTTAAAGTGTCTCACTCGAAGATTAGGACTATCCACATGAGTCGCAACAATACTAATCCCAGCGCCCTGTCGCCACTTCGAAGGAAGTGTAAAGGCTACGAGGGAAGCCTGATTTCTGCCATACACAACATTAGAACATAGCATAAGTGTGACTGAGGTGGAAGGGGTGGCACCTAGTGAAATAATATTTTCCACCAGGCTTGACATCCTTCTCCCACTCATCTTTCTCCCTAATCTTTGAGAGCGTGGGTTGCAATAACGTTATTGGACTGTACATCGACTTACTTTTTGAAAGCCGGCTTTCTCAAGTCGAAGAGCAGCATTGTGCACTGCATGGAATGGCGTTGGGGAAGCGTTGACAAACTTGAGAAAACGAACAGCAGCTTCTGGGCTAGATGGATAGAGCATCATCATTGAGAGTTTCGATGTCACGTGTCGACGTACTGAACTTTTCTGTTTCCAGCAACTTGAAGTTTTTGGCACTGGTTCCATTAGGCTTGATGGTGCAGAGTTACTTCAAGCATGGTCCTACCCAGGTTGGTTAATGGCCACAATACAACTTTTTCACTTATCTCTTTTTAGGCTTTTGGCTTGGTTTGTAGCTCCTCGTCCAATTCTCACTATGACGGTAAGTTGGCTTATGTCCCGGCCTTGGAGGATGTGTTGGTCTGGGACGTGAAAAAAGGCCAAATGGTATGTCGATCGTGACAAAATACCTCTTGTAATCCCTCAATTTTTTAGATTGCCATGTGGCATGAAACTGGTCATCGGGCGGAGGTGACTTGTATATCACCATCTCCTCGAAAGGGTACCTTCGCCGTTGGGTATGCAGATGGATCTGTTCGTCTCTGGAACAGTTCTACAAGGACTGTCACTTCAACGTTTAATGGGCATAAAAAATCGGTTACTGCGCTCGCATTTGATGAACGAGGAACACGATTGGCCTCAGGCTCTCAGGATACCGATTTGATTGTCTGGGATGTAGTAGCAGAAGCTGGATTGTTTCGGTAAGCATGTGCATCTCCATACGATGCAGGAAGAGTTAAGTGTAATGTCATAGTCTCCGAGGACACCGAGACCAGATCACCGCCATTCAATTTATTATTGTCCCTGACCTTCCGTCGACCTCTAAGTCGGCTTCAGGATTTTTGCTCAGTTCTTCAAAGGATACATTCCTGAAGCTCTGGGATCTTTCAACCCAACATTGTATCCAAACAATAGTTGCTCATCGTTCTGATATTTGGACAATGGATGTCAATGCCAACCGAGATTTGATATTTACCGGCAGTGGAGAAGGAGAACTGAAAGCATGGAGAATTGATCATGAAGCCTTGGCTACAGGTCTTCAGGAAACCGAAACAGGAGAGGTTTGTGTTTAATGAACAGCATCCATAATCTAGTACTTTCCTTACTTTACAGGTCGCAAAAATTATCCACCTTGTTTCCACTCTTCCGCTTTCCTCTCGGCATCGCGTATATCAGATATCATTTCATCCGAAGCAGGCCTATCTTGCTGTTCATTCTAACGATCGTTCTGTTGAAGTCTTTCGCATTCGCACGGAGGAAGAGATTCGCAAAAAGCAACACAGGCGGATGAAGCGGGCAAAAGAGAAGAAACAGCAGAACCTACCGGAACCCGTCCACGAAAATGATGCAAAGCAAGACGAAAATACTACTCCCGCTGAGAAGGACCAGGATATCATGCTTGTTGATCAATATACTCCTTATCTTGTCATTCGGACTAGTGGGAAAATAAGATCTTTTGACTTTGGACCAGGAGATGCGGGCGTGAAAGGCGGCATACAGGTGCAAAAGCTCATATTTATAATCATCCGTGCCTAATCTCTATTTGCAGCTTTGTGTTGCATTGGCTTGCAATGCTCTGGAAGTTTATACAATCCCCCACCCTACGAAGTCCGCACACCCGCCAGAAGCCACGCGCCTCTATTCCGTTGATATCCCTGGTCATAGAACTGACGTGCGGACATTGTCTCTCAGTTCTGATGATCAGATCCTTGCTTCTGCGTCAAATGGTGAGCCCAGTTACTTCTCTGTTGATAATATCTAACAATGTCGCGAAGGCGCCCTAAAAATCTGGAACATGAAGACTACAGCTTGTATCAGGACTATTGATTGCGGATATGCAGTATGTAGCACTTTTCTACCAGGAGATCGCCATGTTAGTGGTTCTGTTAAGCCTGCATTTTTACGATCCGCCAATATTTTCCCCTCTTTCAGATAGCAATCGGAACTAAAAACGGAGAAATTCTCTTATACGACCTTGCGTCGTCTTCTTTGATAGAAAACATTCGAGCCCATACCGCTACAGTCTGGTCGTTACATGTCCGACCTGATCAGCAAGCGCTGGTCAGCGGCGGCGCCGACAAAGATGTAAAATTTTGGGAATTCGAGCGTAAGGACGCAACAGGTGAAAGTGTACATGCCAATTACTCCTGTTGGTTGCACTGGCTTGATCTCTTCTACGGTAGATTCAGAGTGGTAAATTGCTCTCGTTGGCGCATGTACGGACTCTGAAAATGACCGACGACGTTTTATCGGTCAAATATAGTCCGAATGGAAACCTGTTGGCGGTCTCCCTTTTGGATTCTACTGTCAAAGTGTTTTACCAAGGTTCCCTCAAGTTCTTCTTGTCGTTGTATGGTCACAAGGTAAGCGTGGGTGGGTTATTGCGCCTGTTGGCTCATTTAAGTTCTGTAATCAATTTCAGCTACCTGTTCTCTCGATGGATATTTCAGGTGATTCAAAACTTATTGTTACATGTTCCGCAGACAAGAATGTGAAGATCTGGGGGCTTGACTTTGGGGACTGTCACAAATCCATATTTGCCCATAATGAAAGCGTCATGCAGGTAGCATTCGAGAAAGACTCCCATTTCTTCTGGACCGTTGGAAAAGACAGGATGCTAAAATATTGGGACGGTGATAAGGTGTGCTGTCCCACTATCTCACTTGCTTGCCGTCGTTTATTTTTGGTGTTAGTTTGAGAATATACAAAACCTTGAAGGACACCACGGTGAAATCTGGGCCCTCGCCCTCAGTCACCATGGCAGTTTTGTTGTTACAGGTTCTTACGATAAGTCGATTCGTGTTTGGGAAAAATTAGAGGAACCTGTAGGGAGCCAGCCCTGCTTTCCACTGTATGGCTTGCAAGCTGACATGCTGCCTCATAGCTCTTTCTCGAAGAGGAACGCGAAAGGGAATTGGAAATATTATATGAGAGCGGAATAGCTGATTCTCTCAACCATGTTGATGCGCCTTTTGTAACGGAGGGGGAGACAAGCAACTCTACCAGACAAACGGAAGTCGCGAATATTACCAAGCAAACGACGGAGACCCTGATGGCAGGCGAACGCATAATGGAAGCGCTCGATCTTGCGGATGCTGAGCGCGCGGTGTTCAAGGAGTTCGAAGAATCCATGTCACGACTGTCAGAAGATGATGCGATGAGGTTACAGCCGCCTTCCAGGAACCCAGTCTTGGCGGCCTATGACTTGAAGCCCGACGAGTATGTGCTAAGGGTAGTAGAAAAGGTGCCGAATACCGCCTTACAGGATGCCTTACTGGTACTTCCATTCGGGAAGGTGGTGTCATTAATGAACTACCTGAATGAATGGGCACAGAAGGTAATCATTGTTATTGGCCTGAAGGTTTGCCGCTCATTTCTATACTTGCAGGAGTTGAATATACCCCTTGTCTCACATATGATATTTTTCCTACTCAAGACTCACCATCACCAGATTGTTGCCAATCGTATCATGAGAATAGCTCTCATTCCTCTCCGGATGCACCTACGGCTCGCTCTGCGACGGCAGAAAGATACTATAGGCTATAATCTTGCCGCTCTACAATATCTTCGTCGGCACAATGATTTAGATCAAACTACTGAATTCTTTGAGACCATGGATGAAGAGAAGGTGCGCTTGATGATAGCAGAAAGAAGGAAAAGGAAGTGGGTCAATGTCAAAGTTTGACTAAATTTACAATAAACTGTGGTTGCATTATAGTTACATAGGGTTTCATGGATGCAGGATGTGTGTAAAAGTGTAGAATGTCGTGGATGATGTCTAGGAGTGTGATTAAATCTATTCGCTGCACAAGAGTGTCCACGTCTAGTGATGGTCCCCCTCTGGGCCCCAAAGATCTTCAAGCCTATCGAGATGTCAGACATCAGGTCCAGAAGCTTGTGAATGGACTCACCAGTAAGTGGGCGCTGTTGCTGATCTGAGGTGCACATTAAGAACTTTTCCTTTGTCGAGGCCCGCAAGCTGACGAAATGCGGCTTGAGTTAAGTCGACGTGACGCGATCCCGTAGGGCATCCCGCGCAGGTGTCGACGACACGGACAAAAACACATTTTTTCGGGGAAATGCACACTAGACAAACGGTGTTGTTAAACACAACAGAGCGAACAGGTTGCAAAGAAATTAAATTACTTACATTCGATAAACTTGAAACATTGTGGTCGGTCATCCCAACCAAATTGAGTCAGGGCACAAGCAAAGGACTTGTCCTGTGATCGTTAGTTTGTAAGATGTTAGTGGGATTAGCATGTTGTAAGACATACCGTTGGCGCCCACTTCCCTTGTGTCCAGCAACTAGGATTTAGAAGATCATGACCCGTATACCTTAACAAGTTAATAACGTAAGCAAACGAACATCTTCCCTCTATGATGCCCATGTACCAGGTGATTGTGACTATCTGAGGTTTTCCAAAAGCCTGTAAACCATCCCAAATGGTTTTGATGATCCCGCCAAGATCGACCTTTGGTTTATTTTTATTCTTGTCGTTTCGCCGTTCCAACATTGTGAAATCCGCAATTGTGTTGTACGGGGTATTGCGGGAATATTTGTACTGAAGGTTCGTAGCATTGACACTCTTCCAGCCGTCCCGCGGATCGAAGACATAATTGTCTCCAAGAGAGTGTGCCTTAGAGTATCTGCTCAGCGAAACGGCGCGTGCAGAACCTGCAACCATGGTTGCCAAAGTGCCAGAGAAAGGCAAAATAAAGAGGACGCTCAATACAATAGCAGGAAGCGTGTGTTTTCGAATCATTTCGGGGAATACGAAAGGTAGGAACACGGCACTCGCGGTTGGCTTGTAGTAGACGGATCTGAGTCGACTTCAAATTCCGAAAGGCCGTGATGTCGCGACCTGTCACAGTCACGTGGCGGGAAATTATCGTGATTCCTATGTATTTTCACTCTCCGACACAGCTCCGCTTGGAAAAATCCCTGGTTTTTGACACTCCGGTACATCTCCGACGGATCGCACGGACCGAAGGTCCCGGGACGAGAGCCAAAAACTCCAAGAATTTTTTTATTGCCCCAGCTCCGGCATTGATCGAGATCTCAGTCAACTTCAAGTTTCGACTTGAAAGAACTATGATCCAGAAGGGCAGACAACTCAACGGCACTGACCTCATACATGGTGACAACTTGAAGTCGAACGTCACTGGCCCCCGAGGTGCAGAGGTTGCCCCTTCTATTTCCGTAACCACCAGTGCGTAGTAATTCTAATTGCCATCTGAAGCACCACTAAATATGCCTTGAATTGCATCTTCTATGCCTAGCCTTCCGAGCCCCAAATCCTAATAAAGGCACTCCAATCCCAATAGCTGACATCGACCTTCGAAATCCTTCCAGACATGTCTATTCTCGATATACACAGCAAGTCAGCACACGGGTCGAACACATTCTTAGCCGAATCACTGTATGTCATTAATTCATTGGTCACGTACGACCCAATACAGGTGACGATCCTCACTGGTTTGGTAAGAATGGCTTTGCCCTTAGTTACTCATCCGGTCTCTCTGCAACATACGCGGTTAGTTATATCGCCTGTCCTAATATGATGGGCATCATCTCGTATTACTTTCCACTGGCAGGCACTTGTGCTTCATCAGCCGAAACGGATTGCAATCTCGGATGGGTACCACGGCTGCCATGCTACTATAGCTGTTTATAAAAAGACCAAAGGCATTGATATGGAAGTCATAGGGTTGGACGACGAATACCAACCTGGAGACGTTTGTTGGTTGGAAACGCCTGTGAATCCAACCGGAGAATCCAGGTGAGAAGTTCGAGTTTTGAGCTACGTCATATGTGTGACGTAGAAGGCAGGGACATACGATACTACGCTGAGAAGGTGAAATCACTCTGCTGAAGATGCCCTCCTAACATGCTTTAATAGATACATAATGTTGGCGGAAAACTAATTGTAGATTCAACGTTTGGTCCCCCACCCCTACAATACCCTTTTAAATTTGGCGCTGACTGGTACGTAAGCAGAATATAAGGAGCCTTTGTACTCACTGTATTGAACAGTATTTTGCATTCAGGTAGGACTCCTTAGCGCGGGATAGCGAAGCTTAGCCAGACATATTTAGGAACGAAATACCTTGGCGGTCATTCCGATCTCCTTTGTGGAGTTCTAGTGGTAAAAACACGTGAAGAATGGGATACGGTTTGTCCTCTCTGCATGCTTATGTTCTGTGTTCTCACTTGGACCAATATCGTAGCTGCAACACGAGCGGACATTCTTAGGTAGCATGATGGGATCTCTTGAAGCATGGTTATTATTACGCTCGCTCCGAACTCTTCATTTAAGAGTTCCACGCCAGTCTGCTACTGCAACTACGCTTGCTCTGTGGCTTAATGCCATTGCCACCACTCCTGCCGGTCAATCATATGATGGAGTTCCGGGGGGCGTCATAAGCAAAGCTTGGCATTCGTCCTTACAGGTTAAAGACGCCCGGGGTTTTGAACCTAGTAAACAGATGGAAGGGGGCTGGAATGCCACCTTTGCTATACTCGTAAGTTTCCCCGTCTTGGGAATTCATAATCATGCGGTAAACCCCTTGTTGTGGATTAGTTTGCCAAACCAGAGTATGCGGCGCACTTTCCATACCTCTTGGAGTTCTTCGTCGTGAGTGAAATATTATTCTTGTCATTTTCATTCCTCTCAGTGCCCACAGCCTGCTACTAGTCTTGGTGGTGTCGAATCACTGGTGGAACATCGCCTGCAGACTGATCCAAGTTCTAACCCATGCTTAATCAGATTAAGCATTGGCGTCGAGGAGGTCGACGTAAGTAGGCATATTCCTGTCACAATTTTTTCCTACTGACATATCTTGGGGAAGGATTTGAGGAATGACCTACGTCAGGCTCTCCAGAATGTTGTTAAAGTGAGTGCAGTGCGTGACAATGACAGCTCTGTTCTTAATACCTCTATCAGGTCAAGGCTAAATTGTAGTAACCCATCCCTGAACGCAAGATAAATATTAGATCTCCTGGCGAAACTACGTGTTATATAAGGATGATAAATAAAATCTCTAGTGGATGCTTCTCTGGATGTCGTGCAAGGAGCGGATGTAAACTGCAAATGGTCGCGGAGCTTGAACTTGGTCACTTCGATTCTGCTGAATACTACCTCCCAAGTGTGTTATAATACATTACAAAAAGCAGGATGGCGCCATTGAAGCGTCTGTATCTACGAAGTATGTCGTCGGTCGTACTCTTCTCTTCGTACGTCTTATTGACTCCAGGACTGTAGATCTTCCCAGGAGTATTGGAGAAGACGCGCTTCTAAAGGTATAGTCATTTGCCTTGGGTGTAGTGCGTTGTCG
>QMFE01026963.1:0-10079 GCA_003314665.1 Tricholoma sp. MG77 | reverse complement strand
TGTTTGCTGAGTCTGACAGATATGACATGTTCTGACATACCACACCAAGTCAGCTTGAAGGTGTGGCCACCAGAATCGTAGTAAAAGTGTAACTCTAGTCACATAGAATCGCTTATGGCTGATGTTGTCATGAATATTGCATAGGACATATAAGTGACGTTCGGGTAGGAGTACTAGCTTGTGAGTTCCATGCGTATCCTTCTTCCAGAGATGATCTTGATCTGGGAAGAAGTCCGTAGTGTAGTGCAGAAATCTCTTGTATTCCACATCTGAAAGTCCTGGAGGCCGCTTCCAATCCTTGTGCCACTGTCTAACTGCTTTAAGCTTCAAATCCTTGGATTTCGCGTTTTCAGATTGTGGAATTATGTCGTAGCTATCCTTCTCCTCCTCACTTGAGATCTGAGCGGTAGTGAGGATCGATATAAAAGAGCTAGCGGATTTGTTGTGGTTAGCTGATAGTTCAACGTTGTTGCTAATATGAATGAATCCGTGTAGCTGATCTATCCAGTCTTCGAAGTCGTCCTCTTTTTCATCTTCATTGTCTGGCTGGCAAGTATGATGTGATAATCCATCGGGTCCATGGTGTGTTCCCTTAACGTGAACAAGTTCGAAGTGGAACATCATAATAGCGACGATCCATTGGTTAATGCTAGCAGATGGATGGATATCGGGGTTAGCTAGCATTCCTTTGATGTATCTGGCATCGACTTCTACAACAAAGTTTTGAATTCCAATAACCCAGAGCTGTAGGTTGTGTAGGGCTCGATAGAGACCATAAATCTCTAGCTTTGGCTGTGAAAATCTCGCTTCGCAATCGTTTAGTGTAATTGAACCAAATTAATTGTAGTATCAGGTTTTTGAATTGTCAAGGGCGAATTGGCATAAGAAAAAGCCAACAGCTATGTGCGATGTGTTGACAGCTAAAATCGCTGGAGCGTCGGAAGTATAATCTATGGGTCGTAAAGCTGGCGAAGCTAGGACTGCTTGCTTAAGATCCTCTTGTGCAGCTAGTTGAGGCTCGCAAAATTTGAATGTAGTGTTCTTGCGTGTTAGCTTGATGAGATGATGCACATGATGCGCATGATGCACAAAGTTCTTGATAAAAATCCTAAGGACTCCAACTGTTCCTAGGAAAGCATGAACGTCTGTTAGGGTAAAGCAGGGACCCCAATTCTTGATGACCGCAGCTTTGCTATCGTCCACTACTCTTCCTTCATAGGTACAGCAATGACCTATAACCCAAAACTTTGGTATGCAAAGCGCTATCTTGATTCCTGAGAAGGTTCCTCCAGTGTATTTCATTTGCTGTACAATTCGGTTCAGATTCTCAAAGTGTTCCCAGACAAATCTGCGGATCCCAGGATTTTCTGGGATAGTTTCATAGGAGCCATTGGATAGCTCATAGCGAGTGGCTGGTCATTTAACAGGGATGTCGTCGATGTATGGAATGGTTAGGTCTGGAATTTCTGGCTGGAGTATGTAGGTAATGTCGTCGTGGAAAATAGGGACTGAATTTGTCCAACCCATAGGAAGCGTGACAAGTCAAAGCACTCCATAGGGTGTTTGGAAGGAGGTATAATCGTGCGAAGACTCAGCTATGAGTCGCTCATTGTAGCCAACAGAGAGATCTAACATAGCTCCACAGGCATGTCCAGCGAATTGCTCAGCTAAATGATCTGCGATAGGGGGAACTCCGGCATGCTTGATAGTGATCTTGTTGAGTGGCTCTAAGCTATGGACGATTTGCAGCGAATTCTTATCCTTCTTCAGCATGCAGAACCACCTAGAGCAATACAAAGAATTCAATGATTCATAGACACCAGCAGCTAGCTTCTTTCTGATTATAGTGCAAACTTTGTGGTAGATGCCTGGTGGAATTGGAATATTCTTCTCGATGAATGGGATGTGTGGGATTACTGGGATGTCGATAAGAGGAAAGTATTCTGGTTTAAAGTGTCCACACTCTTGGTCATTCCAAGCAAAGGCCTGGTTCTGCTTGCACATAAAGTTGTGCATTAAATCTCGTTCTCATGGTAATAGGAAGTCGGGATGTTTCTTGTCAACTAGCTTGCGATGCTCAGCAGTATATCGTTCGGTTGGTTGAAAAGGCGGTGGGTTCGGATCTAAGCTAGGCATATTCTCTAGCAGATTGCCATTGATATGTCGTATGATGCAATATTTCTCTGGTAGCTCAGTCTTCACAGGCCTCACTTTCTTAGCGACTGGCTTGTACTTTTTCTTTGTAACAACACCATGCATAGTAACAATGCCTTCAGCTAGAACTGAAGTTGGGGTATCTGTGGATCACTCTTGAGGTGATGGATGAGAGGTCAAACAAGGGGTATCATGCGAGGAATAGGTGTGTTCTCAGGAATCCAATGAACACAAGTCCGAAGAATTGCTAGCTGAACAATAAAGATTAGAAATAATGTCATCTTGCGACACTAGAGAGTCTGAAGAAATAGAAGGGATAGAGGTATAGGAAATAATCGTTGCTGAGAATTATATTCAATGATAAACGTGTTTTCTTCTTGATCTGCAATCAATTCCTCGAAAGAATGCGAAAATTTACAGCAGCTGCTTTCTGATTAGCAGCATTCTGCTGCACATGGAATCTAGCTTTGCCTCTAGGTAGGGTTGGGACCATAGAGACTTTGTTCGAATTAGGATCATGGATAGTTATAGTCTGGTCTTCATTCTTGAAGTTCCTGATGATGCTTTCGGTAAGAACTTTGAATGGTTGTCCTAGCAAAATATTGTATGCTGGGTTGTGGATAACATGAATCTGGAAGTAGAGTGTAACATCACCTACGCGACAAGGAACATTCCTAGCAAGACCTAGGGAGCGATCGACAGTGCCATTAGCTGATTGCATATTTAGTCAGATGGTAGGATCATAGGAAAGGCCTAAGTCGTTGCAAACAGCATCGGACATAGCGACAATCTGTGAACCAGGATCTACGACTGCTTCAATGTGCTCTTGGTTGTTGACTAGCATAATAATCAAGCGTAGTGAATGAGATTCCTTAGCAACAATTAGCTCCCTTGGTTTCTCTCCAAGCTGTAGAGTCTTGAGGTACATTTTGTATGGGTCTGGAATGACTATGCCATCCTGCATGATGCCACCTGTGGTTGAAGCCTGCGGTATTACTATATCTTCGAGTGACACAGTAAAGCATTCAATTGGTGTCTCATCGAATGGCAAGGTGACTTCTTGGTTGAGATGTGTAGCTACCATGTTCTCGCTTTTATCACTAGTTGGAAATACACATTTTGGAGTGACAGTGTCTTGCATCTTCTGGCGATACTCAGGTGAAATTGATAAGACCTCTTCAAGAGATAGCATAATGAGTCCAGTTTTCATTGACCGCTCGTAAACCTCGTCAGCGACCTTTGGATTCTGGATCGGCACAGCTGTGCGATATGCTACCTCCTTGTCTTTGCTAGCTTTTTCCGCTGGTACACCAAAATTTTGCATGGTTGGAGGTGCATACTGGGCTTTGGGTACATTAGCGAAAGGATGTATGGGCGGTTGCGATTCGACGACTTTGGATGGAGCATGGTTCCTTCGATGAGCTAGTGTTTTCCACTGGAATAGCTCGACTCGTAATAGTTGGGTTGTCGTTAGCTGGGACCTCTCTAGCTTTCCCGTATCTAGCTGGTCAGACGATCTCTACTCCATCAAAAATCTGCTTTTTACGCAGACCCATGAGCTCTTGTTTGAGGACTGCAATACGGTCTTCTGATGTCAGACACATGCTGCTCACTGTAGGTGGGTTGGGAGTAGGTGTGATATCGACACAATCATAGAGTAGTTGCATAGCATTAGCATTCGACGATAGCTGGCCTTTAACAATCTGGTTCAGGTTGCGACAATGCCATTCCTCTATACAATCGAGTAAGGTAGCACCTGGAATGCTTCATGGACAGAAGGCTCCTGTTGATAGGATGATCTTGCCTTTGTGGTCTCTTCGACATTTCCCAGCTTGAATAGCAGTTTCAATCTGCGGACAAGCACCAACAAAGTGGCCAGTCTCTCCACATCCATGACATAAACCAGTGGGCTGAGTGTCAGGCGACTGGCTATAGGATTGTGCTGATCGAGCAGGGGGATTGGACTTTGTCGTTAATGCTGCAATGATAGTCTGCATGAATTTGTTGAATATACCATTAAGGTCCTCTGGTTTAATACTGCTTTGTATAGGTGCTGCACTTTGTAAGGGTATTGGATTGAACGTGTTAGCTGCTGTGCTTTCCAAAATATGGACAGCGGCGCTATGAATGTTGGCCATCTCATATGCGTCCCTAGCGTTATGATCTGGAACCTTGATTTCTAGCATTCGCTGTATACAATCTAACAGTGTTGCCTGAAATCCTCTGATGAAAGCTTGGTTTCGTTCCTTTTCCATGACATGACCTCTATCGATTAGGAAGTTGGTGATGGTGTAGAAGCTTCGATAATAGCTAGTGAGATCCTCTAGCGTATAGATGCCAAGCCTAAATCACTCGCCAACTATCTTATCCATATCAGCGACAGTATACTTCTTGTCTGCCTCCGCACCAGGATATAACTTGTATAGTACTTCCTTCCATAGGTCGTAGGTGCCTCCACCATAGGTAGGTATAGCTTGCCAAAGTTCAGCTGATTCAAAGTCCAAATATCGACAGGCCTGAGCCTTCTTTTGTATATCATCCATAATGTTAGCTGCTGTTAACAAATTCTCTAGCTCTGAAAAATAGCAGCGCAGTTCGCGCGGCTGGTCAGGTGAGATTTTTGGAGCAGTTGCATGACCTCTAGCTGGCATAGGAATCGGAGGTAAAGATGCCATTTGTGGTATGGGTGGTGGAGATGGTTCTGGGGTTGGGGTAAGGGATGATAGAGCTGATGACGAAGATGATAGCGACATGGTTGGTGTGTTTGTTAAAGGGGTAAGTGATGAATCTGTTGTGGTAGGTGGAGTGGGACTAGGGGATTGATTAAGTGTGTCTGGTTGCTGAACTATCTGTGAGATAGTGATGAATAGATCGTTGTATACTTCCGTAGCGGATTGGTAGCTTGAAGGAAAAGCGCTACGATAGGCGTTTATAAATTCCTGCCAAACTTGGTCTGGATTTGAATAGCTATGAATAGAGGAAGGGCCTGACGAAGACAGGTCCGACGAAATCTTTGAAGACCCCTCGCAGTGGGCTCCAGAATTGATGGTCATCTGTGGCTCTCCCAGAGGGAAACACACAAACTTGATGGTGTGCTAAGGGGTGTTGGTTCAAAGGGTCTTGGTTTCTCTCTTCAAAATGAGGTCCTCCAATGGTGTAGCAACACTAGCTATGGTTCAGCAAGTGGGTGACGTAGCTAGCTAGTTGCTAGAAGCACTAGCTAAAACGCTAGGAAATGCTAGCGTAGTTAGTAGATATGCGGTGGATAGAAAGCACTGAAATCACTAGCAAAGGTTTATACAAAGGAATAGCTGGAAACGAACGAAAGCAGTGGTAAAATGAAGAGTTAGCTAGCTGTTACCATAGTGAAGAATGACCGTGCATATGCGCCCATGTCTGTCAAGTCGGTGTTGGTTCTTTGGTATCTAGAAGCACTAATGCAATGCTAGCTGTTCCTGGTGGCATTGGGTGACTAAGCGAAATGTGCTAGCGGAAATGTCGGATGCCAGCTAGCAAATTGCTAATGCTGCTATGACTCACTAGGAGTCGCTATGCGCTAGCTAGATGGTAGGAAGGGTTGTTGAACGATTAGAGAGGGTGGAATAGAGTGGGGAAAGGCATAGATAGTTGATCCAAATAGAACCCATGAACTAGGCAACACTTCTATCACAGCTAGTCCCCATAGAAGGCGCTATATACATTTTCTGTGCCCAGGCACCACTTGCACACATCATTGCTCTACCGCCGATAACCGTGCGTCAACTACATCTTGATGAGCCCCCATGTGATCCAACATGGAAGGGGGGGGATCCCTGGAAACTGTGATTTTTTGACCTTGAGCCCCATCCGACTTCTCAATCCACCTAGTTCGAGTCAACAGTCCAGCCTCTGCATGTTGCTGCTTGGCGACAGGCGTGGAAAGGCGCCATTGCTGCCTGGTGATTGGAGGAGGGGAAAGGTGCCATTGTCACTTGGCTGGCTTTTGTTCCATCGAATGCTCATCGTCGTCTTCATCCCCATCATTCCCTGCTATCTCCGACCATTCTCTTTTTCTCTCCCTCTCCCTCTCCTTCCCCTTGCCCTTTTCTACCTCTTTACCTTTGCCCTGCATGACAACCTTTTCTGCATCAGAGCTTGTGGCACTGGAATCCTGCTTCAAAGACGGATGTCTTCATCTGTTCCCACTGGACACCCATCTTTGTCTTCCCCGACTTCGAGGAGGTCAGGGAACATTAACCTCTGGCAAAGCTGGTTCTACCCCTGATATTTTCCACTGCAGCTCTGCCTCCTCTGTAAGCTCTCGTGTCTTCCTTCCCCAACCTACAGGAACCTGGCTACACCTTGTCTTCTACTGGGGGCAATTTGAGCATGTTCTGACATTGGGAACCTCGCATTCAAACACCGGCCTCTTCTTTCCTGCTGGCAAGTCCGCATCCTCAGCAGTACGGACGATATTGCACTGTCGGCAAGTGTCGCAAGTCAGAAGTTCCTTATGCATGGGGTGGCCAACAGGCGGGAGAATACCACCATGCATAATGGGGGGAGGTGGCTTGGGTGTATAATGGGTCTGGGGATGCCAGGTTGGCTTATGCAACAGACGAACGGAAGCCATATTTGCCAAAGGATCGTCAGCAGGTTCCTCCTTCACAAGCTCCTTGTCAGTTATCTCCACGTACTTCTTTGATTTATACGCCATCATCGTCCGCCTCTCATGCTTCTGTTTTGAATTGGCTTGGTCGACATCCATTGGGTCATTGGAAGGTGGAAGAGGTTGAGGAACAGGAAGCTGCGGCAGTTGGGCAGCAGGCATTATGGTTGGTGGAGGGATGAAGCTAATTCGGGGATTAGAAGTAGTAGGGGTGGGTGTCTGCAAGGTCTGTGGCACTAGAAATTATGATAAATTGCTAGGCGCGAAATCAACAAGTACTATCCTTACTAGGTGTTCTTGCGCCATCTCGATCCCACCACTCCCGGTACTCAGGTGAATCAGTTAACCAAGTGGACGTCACAATTCTTGGATCCTGGTGATGAATGCTCGACCAGTTGATGGGGCAGTTGACCTTGTATACGTCAAATAATTCAGCATGAAGCGACATGAAGAAACAGGATGGCATGAAATCCAGGAGATCCGGTATAATCTCCGGAATGAGATTTGTTGTTCCAAGCACTTCAGTCACCTGGTACACTGCTTCTATTAGCAGTCCGAACTCCCCAGGAAAATGCTGCTATGAGCAGCAGTAGATGGGTACAGGTAAGTACATAGGGTTCTACCTCCCACCATTATGGTAGATGTGACCAGTAGGGCTACCAGGTGGTAGCTACCCCATCTACCATGGTGGTACATACCATCATGGCAGTCTACCAAGCGTGAGGGAAGCTACCAATCTCCCCAGGAGCAAGTAACAGTCACAGGGTACCTGGGGTCTTACCATCAAAAAAAAAAAGGCTTAGATAGCAGCCATGTCTGTATATCAATAATAAACTGACCCAAGCATGTTCTTGCCCCTAGTGTTTTAAAGTCCAGTTCGGTCCGGTTTTTTTTCCATTTTTGGATCAAACCGGACTGAAACCGGTTCGGTTACATTCACAAACTACATTACAACTGGACTGGACCATGCAAGACCAGTTTCTTGCCGTCCAGTCCAGTCTGACAACCGGTTGTGACTGGTTCAGCCACAACTGGTCTAAACTGACATAATAATACTATTATAAACTAAACAAAAGCCCTCACAGGCAGGGGCCTGTGAGGGCATGTAGATAATAAAATTAAAAAGAAGTAATATAATAAAACTATTATGTAGGGGGGGTCAGCTAACAGATGAATCGAAAGAAAGAAAAAAACCCCTCCCGCATTTGGAGCGAGGAGGAGAGGCAGCATTGGCAATGGCATTGGCGCTGGTGCTGGTGTGGGAGGCGGTGTTGGCATTGGAGGCAGTGTTGGCGTTGGCGGAGGTGGCGGCAGTGGTGTCAGCGTTGGTGGAGGTGGTGGTGTTGGCATTGGAGGTGGCATTTGGCGGAGGTGGTGTTGGCATTAGGCAATGGCACGGGTAACCTGCAGGTACTTTTGAGCATACCCATACCCGTACCCGTGTCTACCCGTACCCGCAACCCACGGGTCACGAGCCACGGGTCAGACGGGTACGGGTAGACCTGCTGTCTCCCGTCGTATCATTAACCCACAGCTCCTGCATCTGAGAAGACCTGCAATTGTGGGCTTCTTCGAATACAGGAGCTGATAATGATGACGACACCGCGTCATCATCGTCGGGGCTGGGGTAGGAATCCACCTCGCGAGCAGTTGCTCGCGGCGGTGTCGTAGCAGGTGATGTGGGCCAGGGAGCTACAGTGGCGCCCCCTGTGCCCGGTGACGCAGAAGAGGATCCACCCCGCAAGCAGTTGCTCACGGGCGTGGTTGTCATCTCCTAGGGGGGCGGGGTAGAGGATCCACCACCCTGCGAGCAGTGGCTCATGGCAGTGGGTGTCGTTAGGGGGTGGGTGGTGGCATGTAGATTACATTCTGATGAAAGAAAACTTATTGTTAGTGGTTAAGACAAAGAAAAGATTTAAAAAAATACCTGTAGCCCAAACGACGATACATGTCGTCTGGGCCCCCACCGTGCGCTCGTTCCCCTCATGGCCCCTCCCCCTTCCCCGTCATCCTCTCCTGTTGTCATCCCGTCGTTGCTGTCATCGACTGGTTCTGGTCCTGGTCGTCATCGTCATCGCTGTCGCTGTCGTCCTTGTCTTGTCTTGTCCTTGTCTTGTCCTTTCGTTTGCCCCCTGTCGTCCATCGTTCTTGCCGTCCTGTTGTCCTGGTCCCTGTCTGCTTCCTCGTTGGGCCCCTCCTTCTACCCCGCGAGCAGTTGCTCGCGGCAGTGCTTGGGGGGAGCTGCTGTGGTGTGGTGGCGTTGTTGTCGTTCCCTTGCCGTTTATCGTTGCTCCCCGTTCCTACCCCGTGAGCAGTGGCTCACGGCGGCAGTTGGGGTTGCTGTTGTGGTGTTGGTGGTGTCATTGGGCGTGGGCGAGTTGTTTCGGCGTCGTCATGGTACCTAGATACAAAATAAGAAAGGAAAAGAATTAGTAAAAAACAAGACAAAAAGAAAAAAAGTACTTAGCGACAACAACACGCGTTGTTGTCGTTGTCTCCATCTTCATCTTCGCCTGTCGTCATTCTCTTGCTCGATGTAGTTGTCTTGTTTGTCGTCGTGGTCTTGTTTGTCGTCGTAGAGGCCACGGAGCAGGGAGGAGGTGGTGATAGCAGTGGTGATTGTGAAGTGAGTCACATGCCTCACATTGACATGTCGACGCGTCACCGTTTACTTGTACAAATATGTCACAATATTGAAACATATATAAGGTTGTAGTTTCATCAACCTCTAACCTGGCATTCTGCCCACCTTAGTTAGTAGTTAACTATATAGTATGTAGTATAATTAACTTGTAAATGTATGGCTGCGTCCCACAAACAGTGTGTGACGTGGCTCGTAAATGTAACCCACTCCGAGTCTAACTGCCGAACATCTATGGTGGCGGGTTGGGTGCGGGTTGCGGGTACCCTAGCTGTGACCCGTACCCATACCTGTGAGTACCCGTACCCGTAACCTGCGCAGGTCGCCAAACCCGTGCAGATCCCTAGTTGGCATTGGCGATGGTGGCGGCGTTGGCATTGGCGGTGGTGCTGGTGTGGGAGGCGGCATTGGTGTTGGCATTGGCGGTGCTGGCATGGGAGGCGGTGTTGGCGTTGGCAGAGGTGGCGGCAGTGGTGTCAGCGTTGGTGGAGGTGGTGGTGTTGGCATTGGAGGTGGCATTTGGCGGAGGTGGTGTTGGCGTTGGCGATGGTGGCAGTGTTGGCATTGGCGGTGGTGCTGGCGTGGGAGGTGGCGTTGGTGTTGGTGGTGCTGGCATTTGGAGGTGGTGTTGGTGTT
>QMFE01026893.1:0-10214 GCA_003314665.1 Tricholoma sp. MG77 | reverse complement strand
ATTCGTGGGGCGACCGACGATGAGGGTACTTCGACCTGGTACATTCCGGGAATACCGACAATGGAAAATCGGGAGAATGGGAGGCGGCGGGTCGGGGATAGGCCAGGTAAAAGTGCCGGCTGTTGTTCTTGATGCAGAGACGGTGGGTTGGTTGGAAGAGAGAGTTTCTGGGGAGGTATACTAGTATGATTTAAGCGCGTATGGTTGGTAAGACTTCTCCGATTTCTTAGGATGCCCTTTCTGCGTGCTGTCGTGCTCTCAGGCTTTAGGCTTTAACACAGTTACTACTACTCACACCATCACTGGATAACACGACACTGATTAAATTCCCGCTACGCCACCTAAGAAATACCAACGGCACAGGTGGTTTGTGCGCTCCAAACATCAAGTGGGGCCCAAGGTACTCGAGGTTTCGCAGTTCATATTGAGTGAAATGATATACTCGTTATCGGAGACGATTAGCACGAATCTGTGGCATATGTTCGATGATGATAGAAATAGTGGAATGCACTGACTGATTTCCTGGTAAACGATGTTCAAACAGCTTTGCGCGTGTGGAAAATGATATTTGTACAAAAGAATCGCCGTACAAAGGAACCGCCACATCATAAAGGTCACATAGTGGTATCAATTGCGAATGTTGTGAATGACACTTTTCGAGTCACTAGAATCTTTCACTAAGAATCAACCACTTATATTGGACACCATTTCACAACCATTCCATTGCTCACGAATCGGCGAGTCACTATCCGAAAACTTGCACTTTCTGAAAATCTTGGATTACTGATCAACTGAGGTCGAAGAAAGTAAGGGATCGCATCTTCAATGACGCCATTAGTGTACAAATATGGCAGGAGGAAACGATATGCGGCGAATAACGCAAGAACGTTGATTATCACGAACCTCGTACCTTCGAGGCTCGTGTGGTGGTACTTACGATGTGTGTAAATTTTCGGGAGGGGCATATCGCTTTGGATTCAGCTGTAACACAAAGCCATGTCCACTTAGCCTCTCACGAGGGGGGCGGCATTACACGGATCACTATGTTCTCGCTTTAACTTGTCTCCACTGTTCTTCGACGACATCACCATGAGTCAAATTCCAGCCTGGATAGAATCATGTGCTGGGATTTAGTGGATTGGAGACTCACAACGGTCAGTCCAGTCTCGTTTGATCTATCCAACACAAGCCCAGCAGACCACCCTTCTTTCCGTCTCACGTCCAATCAGTTTCTAGCACGGAGCCACGGTGGAAACAAGGACACTCCCTCGTGGTTGCTCGCGCATCTACCAACGGGAGTGGGGCGACAGTCGTGGCTTCGGTGCTGCGTGGGCTCGTAACAGGGCACGGGAGGAAGGGATGCGCATGACATGGAAAGTCTATGTCATGCGGTCCCTCATGCATCCAGCGAGCGACCCAACGGCATTGGTGCAACCTTTATATGCTGCCGCTGGATGAGCTCGGTGCAGGGGAGGGGGGAGGGAGAATCAAGGGCTCGTGAAAAGGCATGAGCAGTCAATTTCGTACCATGTGTTTCGCCATTCCCGCTCCCGCTACCCGTCTACGGTAGTTCTGACAAGCATCGATAAAGTATGCCATACCTGTAGCGCTTCTAGGCCAAATCCATTTTTACGTACCAGGAACGGTTCTTGGGGAAAAGAGAAAGTCTTTCTGTCGTTACCTCACACCTGAATCAGTTCCCACTTCTAGTCTATATGCAACTTGGGTATTTGCCACTGGCAGGTGCAGTATTGAGTACTGGGGAGCGGTTGAAATTGCAGCGTCAGATGCTGGACTGAAAGAATTTTCAAGTTTCCACCGGTTCACTGCGCTCATGATATGACGAAGCCCTGTCAGAGTCAAACGTAATTTGCCGCCTGTAAACTCTCACGTGACTCACGTCAAGCTTTAACTTCTAGTTCAAATTTACGCTTCAGCCTTCGAGTCAAGTAGGGAAACTATGGTTGTGCCTCGCCTCGTTCCTTCTAGTGCTTAGAAACATCCGCTTGTTGGTTCGAATAGAGCCGCTCATTTATTCGTTCAACTCGCTTTACAAGTCCGCTGCTGTTCGTATCGAGACCCCACCTAGTCCCTACCCTCACACAATGGCGGTCGATTCTACTGTCCAAATCCTCTCTGGCCTGGCATCCTTCGTCTTGCTCTGCATGAGCGCCGCCTATTTCAAGCCTGACGTGAGCCGCGTTCATCTCGTTATTTTTACTCTTTCTGATCGAGTGCCACTATTAGTTACGTAGCATCCCAACAGTGCGGAATTATGGCCCCTTCACGTCCTACATCGGTGCCCTGCATTTCATCACACATGCACGCGATATTATTCAGGATGGATACGCGCAATACGGTCCCTCCAAGACCCTGTACAAAATCCCCCTTCTGAACTCTTGGCAAATCGTTATGACTAGCTCAGTGTATATAAACGACGTTAGGCGCGCAAAAGACGACGAATTGTCACTTGTGGAGGCACAGAACGACGTGCGTACCAGTCGCTGTTGTTGTTTGACGGCGGCCGGCTCACATTGGTGGCATTGAATAGACTTTAGGGTTGGAATATACCGTTGGCTGGGAACGCGGAAATTTGGGCGATTATCATGTCAAGGTTCTCTTGAAGATGTTGACTTCCAACTTTGCTCCCAACTGGTACCTTACCTTGCCTCCATGCTTCGTACAATTTATTCTCATCATATATTTGTAGTCAAGAGCTTCTCGACGAAACGGTGCTCTCTTTCAATTTGGCGCTCCCTCTAAACGGAGATGGTATGTCATACACCCTGTAATCGTCAATGAATAACCGTTCATCATGGCAGAATGGACGTCCATCTTGCCATATCCCAATGCTCTCCAAATCATCGCCCGGGTCAGTAATCGCCTCTACGTTGGTTATCCTTTATGTCAGTACATCCCTTTCGCTGCATCCGCAATATCACTATATACCAACTAGGTCAAGACCCTGAGTACATCAAGCTCGTCCTAGATCATTCTCAGGGAGTCCCGCCCGCTGGTATGTTCATCAACATATTCACACCATGGCTCCAGAGGTGGGCTCCAAAGCTGTATCATTGTAAGTTATTTGGCGAGAATACTATTTGATGCAAGGTATATCGGCCCTATAATTTCCCCGCTCTCGCGCAATACCCGTCGGGCGAACAAGGTTTTTGGAACGTACCTGGCAGAGCGTATACGTCTATTCAACGAACACGGGAAAGAGTGGGAAGACAAACCAGTTAGTCCTATTTCACCCACACGAAATCTCTGAAATAACCATCATTCTGAAATTTAGAATGATATGGTTACATGGCTGCTCGAAGAAGCCGAAGAGCATCAACGCGAGGTGTCGAATATCGCTACGAGATTGCTCCGTATCAATTTTGCGGGGTTAATGTCCACTTCTCTGGCGAGTTACCCCCACTTCCACTTCTCGTCCTTGTTTCCCGATCAACGTGGCTTTTTGCATCATTTAGACACTTTCACACGCGCTCTTCCACCTCGCCGCACGTTTTTCGAAGTACGCTCCTGAACTGCGAGCAGAAGTCGAGGATATGGCTGCGAAGGAAGGATGGACAAAGTCGTCAGTCAGCAAGATGTTCAAGCTGGACAGTTTCCTGCGCGAGACGACGCGTTTTAGTGGATTCTCCGCATGTTCGTCCATTTACCTCCTTATACTTATATCACTATAATCGACGTCCCATCAGTAACGCTCCATAGAAAAGTGATGAACCCCGCAGGATTCACCTTCTCCAACGGCGTCACTGTGCCATACGGTTGCTACCTCTCTGCATCATCGTACACCGTCCACCACCTTGCCGAGAATTTCGAGAACCCTGATGTCTTTGAAGGGTTCAGGTTTTACAAGTTGCGAACTGGCGGGGAGGAGCCTGTGGGCGAAGATGATATAGTGAAGCACCAGCTAACCACGCCTGCCACCTCGAATTTGGTGTTTGGGATTGGAAAGCATGTTTGTCCTGGACGGTATGTTGTAACGGCAGCCTGAGCTATGTGCAATTTCCAGGCAATTGACTGACTATTTTTTCATCAGGTTCTTCATGACGCATATCTTGAAGACGATATTGGGCCACATTTTGCTGAATTATGATGTCCAGCTTGAAGACGGCGCAGAGGGCGTGAGGCCGAAGGATATGTGGATTGGGAGCAGTTGCTTGCCAAATTCCAAGGCGAAAGTGATGTTTAGGAAAAGGTCGGATGGCCGTTCGTAGGTTAGCCTGCTATGCTCACTACAGTTGCGGTATGACCTAAATTCCCGTCTAAATTAGTGAAAAACACACTGTTATGCTCGTAACACCGTTTAGTTCGTCCTCTACATAGCACATACACATGTATCAAATGTAATGGTAATGGCACCGAACATGAGACCCAGGGCAATCAGTCTGAGACTTGCAGGTCCGAAAGGTATTGCACCATCATCATTATTTAGCGCGTTATCAGAGGCTTGCCAGGCAGCAGCAGCACGCATGAAAATTTCCTTATCTCGACTGAGACAGTGAAGAGCATCAGCGATAACCAGACCAAATATTGGATAAAACTTGCACAGGTCATCATCCCTCAAAGGCACCCTGCGATAGAGTTGTCCAAGAATCTTCTTGCTGGGATAGAACGGAGAATCCGGGAACGATGTGTCTGTAACTTCCGTGGACAGAAAATCTGGTTTCAGACGCCCAGGCGCTCGAGAAAGTTTACTAAAGTCAACAGTAGTTCTAGTCTTCGGAAAATCAACGGCGTGTGAGGCGTATTCGGCAAGACTAAGACAATCCTCGCATTCCGGTCCCAAGTCATGCTGGACGGCAATGCATAAATGTCGATTTGAAATCGTCCCGACAAGGTCAGCCTCCACCTGTAAGATGTTGAGCACCCGTAGGTTGATAAAACGTGGCCAAACTCACATAGTTGATGACGAAGTCGGCAACGTCAGACACGGTGCATGGCCCCTCAGTTTCTTTGTGCGGTAAGCCTTAATATGATCCCGGGGCCACCGTTCTGGTGGGGAATAGATCCGGTTTTGCATTCAATTCAGCAACAAAAAGGCCGAGACCTACGTTAGGAATCAAATTATAAATGTCGCCATCCAGATCACCACCACCAAGACATGACAGAAGGCTTCTGTTCCCTCTGCCGGTGCACGGACACGTCAATACAACAAATTGACAAGATTAAGTCAGCACTCACCCGCAAGAAAATACAACCACGTTATTCAAATGCGCCAACTCGGGGCGACGCCCAGCCGTTACAAACTGCTCATCATCAGGATGGATCTGCGACGATCTGGTAATCAATACTCGTCCTTCTACTCATGTATTCCCGAACTTGAAGGTGGATTAATCTATTGTCAAAGCTATCATGGACTGCGGGAATTGCAAGGGATTCAAAACTACACACCTTCATTCTCTCCTTGAAACTATAACTAGACGTCATCCATTCGAACTCATGGTTGCGGACACACTGCCGTTGTCGAAAGGAAAGGGCGGTATCACGGAACTAGGCCTGTGGATGGACGTGTATGCGCAGCGGCTGTGACAAAGTTGAAGTCAGCGGTGACGGCTAAAACACCGCGGAAGGGCTGTGACCTTTTCACTGCATACGAAACGTTAATGACAGACGGAGGACCCGAGTTCGACAACAAGGAGTTGCGAAAGGAGTGCGCTATGCGAGGGACGAAGCTTGAAATCTGTCCGGCGTATTCACCGTGGATCAACAGCCTCCTTGAGGACACCAATGAAATACTGTTGGATCGCTTGAAGGGGATATGTGCTCTGGACCTAGGAGAGGATGAGTACGCAAAGATGGACCTTCCATGCAACTGGCCAGACCATCTCGAGGCCACTGTCCATTATATCAATGACTGCATGCTCCCGAATTTGAAATACTCACCAAACGAACTCCTGAGCCTCGTCGCCAACACAAAACCAACCCCGTCCGCAGAAATATCAGATCGTCCTACGGCTGATGAAGCAGAAAACCAGATGGCTTACGTTGATCAACAGCGTTTCGACGGATATCGCAGATGGTGGATCATGGCCATCGTCGCAAATCAAAATTTGACAAACAGGTCATGGCCCATCCTGAGTCCTCCTCGTGAGGTCATCTTCAGAAAGGAAACTCTTACCAAAGTTCTCTGTACCACGACGGGTAGCTGGAAGCAGAACTCCTACCAACTCGAGACGTTAGAAGGCTAGGCAATCGCAGGCAAGTTCAGTTCGCGCCGTGTACAGTTGTTCATAGCGAGGAAGGGCACGGAGCTGGAGAAAGCGCAGGCCGCGATCGAGAAAGAGTGGCGGAGATGGGAAGAATGGGTGAAGGCAAATATTCAAGTCTAACTGCAGTCTAACTCCAAATCCCTGCCACCTGAGGTCCAAGGACCCCAGAAAATAATCCAAGCTCCGCAACGTCGACGAATTCAAGATTTCGAAAGTTTTGGAGGAGGCCTCCCGAATTGCTCCCGAACCCCAATTCTAAACTTGCTTTATATGAAATTTTCATCATGATGGAAAGCTATTTGGGGCTCGTTTCATTCTCATTTCACGGTATCAAGACTCAGATTTATCATTTCATACACACTGGCACCACGTTTAGAACAAACCATGATCAAGCTAGCCTTACGGATAGTCACTCAATCAGAGGATGAAGTGGATGGTACTGATGGTGAAGAGGAGGAAGAGCCAGAGAGTGGGGTTGATCTGGGGTTGATGGAGGTGTCACAAGTGACAGTCGGGTTAGACAGAGTCAACGCATCGGAACACGACACAACCCCTGCCTCGCTGCCACCGCGTGCCCCTGCCTGAGCCAGATTGGCCCATCCCAATAGTGTCCCAATGCTTCAATATGGAAAAAAATCTCATGAGCTTCAAAGGGTGAGATTGCGGTGAGTTATCGGTTTGCGATGTGCGAGCATCCCCACTCGCACATTACCTTCCTACTTAGTAATAATACGGACAAGGACCGGTCTCAGATTTCACCGGTGGGAGTAAGTTATCCCCCGGACATTTCATCACGGGCGAGCTGTATACGGAGCATCTTCATGACAGCGAGCCTCCGAGTCATGAGCCCCTGGGAAGCTCCACCAGAGTTTTATCCCCCAAATCACCTCGCATAGCCTTGACAAACAAAACTCTCCCCGGTTTTGGGCGTCAAAAGTGTCATTTGTTAAACCTCTGACGGAGTTTCCCTGGGCATGTGTTGCTTATGTGGCGTTTTCATAAAGACGTGTGTCTGTCATTTTCTTGACTTATGCCATATCTTGTACAACATTTTATTGCTTCCTTAGCATGGGGCACAAGGACTCGATTGGTGACACGAAAATGACGCGAAATGACGTGAAGGTGACGAGACTATTAGAGCTCTGTCCGCACTATATAAACAGCATGTGCAGATATCTCCCCCCTCATCGCTCGCGATCGTTAACAGTGGTACGTACGCAATTCGGCTCATGAGTATCCCGTGCTTACATTTATGCAGTCTGTGCTTTATCAGGTAGATTTTGCCGACTATTGTTGCTCGTTCACGGCGCTGAGGTCCTTGTTTTATCAAGTTTATCACCGCTCGCAATGCCGTGGAAATCGATCTCTGGTGGTCTCGCACGAATCGATGCTGGATCGTGCACCAATGTCTGGGGAGTCAACGCTGGTGGTAACATCTATCGTTACACGGGTGATGACGGCAACCCCTGGGTCCAAATCCCTGGTGGCCTAACCGACATTGGCGCGGCTGCTGATGGCACGGTTTGGGGGGTCAACTCCGCTGGCAACATCTATCGCTATACCTGGGATTCCAATCACTGGACCCAAATTAACGGTGCTCTCACACGAATCTCTGCCGGATCGTGCACCAATGTCTGGGGAGTCAATGCTGCTGGCAACATCTATCGTTATACGGGTGATGACAGCAACCCTTGGGTCCAAATCCCTGGTGCCCTAACCGACATTGGCGCGGCTGCTGATGGCACGGTTTGGGGGGTCAACTCCGCTGGCAACATCTATCGCTATACCGGGGATAAAGGAGATCCCAATCACTGGGTCCAAATTTCCGGCGGCCTCACTGCGATCTCTGCTGGAGTGAAAACCAATGTGTGGGGGGTCAACAGCGCAGGCAGCATCTACACGAGCACAGGTGATGATAGTAAGCCCTGGATTCAGATCGCTGGTGGCCTGGTCGATATTGGCGCAGGTGCGGATGGGGTGGTTTGGGGAGTCAACTCGGCTGGCAATATTTACCGCTGGGTTCGTGAATAGTGTGCTCTTCTTGCCTTTCGTCAAAATGCCGTGCGCAGGAACTATGCTGCAACGGCCATCTTGTACCATCACCTCTTTTTTCATATCATGTATCCTTTCTGCTTTTGCATCGCTATCTGGGCATGGACGAGCCCAGTTTCAATTACTCTGTTGATACCTTTATGCGCGCGAAGGCTGTGTTTCATCCAAATAGTACTATTGACGGCCATGTAGGGGTTTCTGAAGATATTAGAATCAATATAACTTTTTTCAAGTCTTGGAACATACTTCGTACATTGACCAGGATCTTTGGAAGAAATTGATATATACTTTTCGAGTGAATCATTTTCAACAAAGTCATGACATACCGAACTCAGGCTTCCAGATTCATTGAATTAGAATATCTGGTTGAATGGTGCCTGAATTAGTGTAGTGGCTTGAATTCAATCATCCAGGAAAATCAAAATCGCTATCAAATTGTTTTTATTCATGAAACCCAGCCGAGAAGCGCTCATAGAGTATAAAAAGGGCACGTTACAGAGCTGATGTTCCGCACAGTGCAGGACAGTGCATGTCAAGGTTTCTCATCTCCTCGACTTTGACATGACATTCAATCGTTTATAGCTCCTCTAACAACACACAACGCTCACGCTAGTTTTACCTTCACGCCTATGCAATTTAAAAGAATCCGTCAGTCATATCTTGTTTTCTTATGTCCATTATGTCGTAGTAAAGTCCAGTTTACACAAGTCCAATGGCGAAGGTTTCCGACGACACAAGACAGCTGCACCGTGTGCTCTTCGCAATGCTTTGCAAATCAGTCGACGGCACTGCACTGCACGGTGCCTACCGTAATGCTTTACGGTCTTCGACAGTTCTTGCAAGACTGTTTTTCTGCATTACATTATTCTACTCCTATTTGCCAGTAGGATAAGGTTTGTACTCTAAGACAACCCCTTTTTTTGGGGTTTCCTCTTGCCTTCTCGCTTGTATTACACTCGTATAGCTTTCATTCTAAATCAATCCATCGTTCCTCATATGTCCGGACCTTAGGGATCTGCACGGGTAACCCACGGGTACTTTTGGGCATACCCATACCCGTACCCGCCGTGACCTGTACCCGCAACCTGCGGGTCACGGGCCACGGGTCACGGCGGGTACGGGTTTCGTCAGGGGTCATATCAACAAAAACACAATGTATTTAATTAATTACTTAATTATAACTACCAACCACCCTACGAGCAGGTGCTCGTAGGCATGGGGGGATTGTACTAGCAAACGGGCCCAGAGAAATGAAAAAAAGAAAGAAAAAAAAGAAACAGTCCAAGAGATGAGTGTCTCCTGGGCCTGGTGTTGGTGTCCGTGGCGGTGGTGTTGTCCCCCCTTGTTGTTGTCGTCCCCCTCTCTCGTTGTCATCCCCCCTCATTGTTGTTAGGCAATGGCACGGGTAACCCGCGGGTACTTTTGAGCGTACCCGTACCCGTACCCGTGCCTACCCGTACCCGCAACCCGCGGGTCACAAGTGACGGGTCACGGCGGGTACGGGTTTCGTCAGGGGTAGGGTCAATATTTTTATTTAATTACATACATAATGACAGTTATCAAACCACCCTACGAGCAGGCGCTCGTAGGCGTGGGGGTGGATTGCGGGTGGGCCCAGAGAAACGAAAAAAAGAAAAAAGAAACGGCCCAGGAGACACGTGTCCCCTGGGCCAGAGAAAAGAAAAGAAACAAAAACGCCCAGGAGACAAGTGTCTCCTGGGCCTATCCCCTCGTCGCTCGTCGTTTCCCCTCCTCCCCGTCTCCTTTGGCGTGGCAGGTTACGCGGGGGGCCTAGACGCGGGTGGTATTGGTGCCGTGTCCCCCCGTTGTTCCCTCGCCGTTCGTCGTCTTCTCGTCCCCTCGCCGTTCGTCGCCTTCTCGTCCCCGTCGTTGTCGTCCCCGTCGTTGTCGTCCTCGTCGTCCCCGCCCCTATTGCTC
>QMFE01026836.1:0-10247 GCA_003314665.1 Tricholoma sp. MG77 | reverse complement strand
CAGATGCACTAGGATTCTCACCGGTTGAACTGAAATGGACACTATTTCTAACCTGACAGTTCAGTCTGGGTCAGACCCAGACCCAACAGTGGCCCTCCATTATTCGTGCCCTGATTGCGAGGCCTTCAAGCTTCAAGCTTCAAGTTGCAGTGACAGCGTTACTTACGTAATGTTCAGCCAACGTTTCAACAACAAATCTGAATTTGAACAATAATGAACATAGTAAAGTAAATAACGAAGACGTATCCGGAAAGTTACATATCAGCTCCTATTTCGCAAACTCCAAACGCTCCTTCTTCGAATCCCACCTTATTGTACTCCTCGGCCAACTTTTTCGGTGGCGCGCGTCTAACACCCGATCAAGTTAATGTGGGGATCGGTTTAGGGAAATCACTGATCACGATTCACGTCACCCCCAGTGCATAGCAGCTCGCCTAGCCATGATATCCTTGAAGACACGCTGTCCTGCGGTGCACATGTATAGGGGATAGACGATATGAATGATCGAGACATGTACATGGGAAACTTGACATGATTCAAATTTCACTGGCATGAACATTTTCCAAGAAATCATTTGATATTGCTCAGATCCCCCATAGGAATCATTGCAAAGCCACGAGACGGCGCCTCGAACTCATGTAGTGTCGACCAGTACAAAGCGGTTGGTGATAGCTATCCTTTGTGTAATCAGTGTGTGACCACTTAAAAGGCTGCAAGCCCGAGTACACTCAGAAAATCCTTTCAACGCCTCTTTCCGTGCCACATCGGTCGTTCACGCCTCACCGCTTTACCTTCTCCGATTCTTTCGGATTTCCTCATCAGCTGCTTCTCCCCGTGTGAAGTACCAGGAGTATGTACAACTATTTTGATACTTAACATCGACTCTCGTTCAATGTTATCTTTTTTATGATAGTAGTACCTTCTTCACACAACTACAAGCGCCAGCAGGACTGATACCGGAAACGTATCCGCCGTTCAACGAGTTTGAGGGAATGTTGAAGCAGGACCCCATTACGTACGTTTTACAAAGTTTATCTCCATACATTGTTGAAAAGCCCTTACCACAGACTTTCTCCGCAAAACGCCGAGCTCTATACGCTTTGGGAGATATATAATAAATTATCAGAGCCGTCCTACATGAAATCTGACCAACAATCTGCGGCCAGTCCTGTTCCGTTCCAACCCATCCTAAACACCCCCGGACCCAACCATCGAACAACATCTCGCACACCCTTCTCCGATATTACTGCCGACACCCCAACTTTCTGGCCATCCCTATCCCTGGTCCCGTCATCCATACGAATTGCATACCAGCCCATAACCAGCGAAGAATACACTGACTTCTTGAGAGCTTGTCACTATTCTGGGTCCATGCGCGAGTACTGGGAAGTTGTTGCCAAACAAACAAGTCAGGTCGTCTTCGAATGCGCATGGGAGGGGTGCCTTATGTTCGTCTTGCACCCGCTTGTTCCATCGAGCATTGCAAGTGAAGTCATAACACACCTGAGCGATCACTGCTGGCGCTCTGGCCGCTGCCTATGGCGGGGATGCAAGGAACGGCAACTTGTTCAGGCAGAGGATATGTGTAAACACCTGATGGCTCACCTTTGAAATTTGATTGGCTGGGCGTCTACCTCACTGTCGTATACGGTCTAGGGAAAAAACCTTGTTCCCTTATCGTCTAGTGACTTTTCTCTTCTCTCCTTTCCGTTTCTGTCATTTATGCGAATTGCTTTATAGTGATAGTTAGTAATCGTAATTGCAATACTGAAAAGTTGCGCGAGCCTCACTTCACAGTTTCCATCTCCGAGTTGTCATGCCGTTCCTTTGCTATGCGTATCGGTTAGGTAAGTGAAGGCGACCCAGTTCCACATGGTGGAAACAGCAGCCATTTCGTGCCAGCCATCATATCTGTCACGATGTTTACATGGGGATTGAAACAGCCAGCGCCGGCAGGGTTAGCGCGTTAACGTTGTACATGTCACGGTTGGTTGAACTTCTTGGAGTTGATCGCAAGGCGGCGGTTACGTACAAGCCTGAGCCTCGACTCGGAGAAGGCCAAGTCACTGCGAACATGCATAAGCAGCGAGCAGACCACGGGTAGTTCTAGTGAAAAGTGTGAGGCTTGTTAAATATCCACTGGCAAGTCCAACTAACGGTTCCTCGGTTTTCATAGTCTCCTCGTAGGCAGACCAAACCAAAGGAAGATAATCGTTTCTTCTATGTGGTTAAGTCACGGTTGAATGCATGGCCTTGGGTCACGATGCTGCATTGCGTGGCTGTGGAGAACTATACATGCGAGGCCTGAACTCAGGCCTCATACCAGACCAGTACTGAATAGGCCCACGTAAAATAAATAAATAATATATCAGACACTGAATACTGGACAAACAGGGACTTGATCTTCGTCTTCGCCACTTGAAACGCCGCGATATCCGGTGCCAGAAAAAATTCTTCGCAAGGTCCGTATTTCTCGACGATGGGTCTTCAGCTTGTCGAGGATGCGCAGGGGAACGGACTTCCTCGACTCGGACCCAACTAGCCCAGAGTGGCTTGTAGTTGTCGACAATGCTTCGGCCAGTAAAATGTTGACACGGAGTGCATGTCATATTGGGGACCGCCCTCCTTGATTAAACAATCGGGAACTTCCAAGCATTGTGCATCCCACCAGTCCAAGATATGTATGTAGGTATTTGGCCGTGACTTCCGAAGAAGTGGTCATTACCAAGAGGTGCGAAGGAACGCAGTCAAAAGACGGATGGTATTAGAATCCAGACTACAAAGCTTGTCTGTTTTACCAATCGTAGTGATTGTCAGGCAGATAAGTGATTGAGGAATTTACTAACATGCAATACGGAAAAGACGGTGTATACCGTTTTGGACCTGGCCAGTGACTCGTCGCTTCAGACAGGGCCAAATAAATGCGTATACCGTGCGCACCGGGATTTGAACGAGAAGGTAGTTCAACCAGAAAGCAAGCGTGTCCGTTGGGATGTTGCTTTAATCTTGTGACTGGCATGCGCCATGTCGGTTTGCGGAGTGGTATACCTGTTTCCTTGGAAACGGATGGCGCTCTTGACATCCTGCAGAACAACTAATCTTGGGATGAGAACGGGCACATAGAACGGAATCGCACATTAATATAGTCCTTGGGCCATTTTTACAAAAATTTGACCATGGGTTGTCGAAAGCTGAACCTATGTCATCCACCCACTGCTCTAGTTTTGACTCCCTTTGCGAAGGAGGGTTCTTCCGAGATACGCATGTTACGAAGCTGCTCGCACTCTGTAGAGTTAAGGACATTCGTTTTGCAGTCTAGCGGACATCTGACGAGAGGGTGAAGTCGCGATATACCATGCAAAGGAACTGGTAGTCAGCAAGTAGCCAGGTCAGCGAGCAGACATGTAAATATGGACGAGGACGCACTGAACTGAGGATATGGAAGTTCCTTACTTATATGAACATGTTTGTGTAACAAACCCTTCAATTCATCTCCTCAAGAAAACCCAGATCGCCTCCCGATTTACAAACGTTGTTACAAACTATAGTAAATATGCGTGTGATTGACGAAAATTTAATATTGCGCCGCAGCGAAGTTGCGTGCCCTTCAGTTACTGACGTTCTTCAGCACCCCTCCGATTAATGGGAAATGCATTATGCCCTCCGAGTCCTCCACGCACGGGATTTGTGCTTTGGCTGATTATAGAGGATATGACACTCTAATTCAAGACACTCTGATTCGACGCGCTGAGCTGGCTTTTAGGCTTGGACTGGTTCAAGCTGTTCATTTACACATGTCGACATGCCAAGGAAAACGTGGTGAACGCATTTCCATCTTTTGAAATGCTATCATATACTACTGTTTCCCGACGACCGCCATCCGAGTCAGTCCGTCCCCTTGTTCAAGTTGAAATCAATTTGGCAATCATTCCTCTCTTGATCATTGTAAGCCAATTTATAAATAATACAGTGACAGGAGACTCGGACTTACAGTACATATGTACGTACCTTGCCTACTTAGGATTTCCTGTCACTAACGTTTTTGGCAACATTGAACAAACTATAGTCAATCATGCAGCGTGTTTTCCATACACACCGAGGCGCCGATGAAAACGTCCGAATAACGTCACCTGGGATGATACTCCACGATGCGTTAATGTGGGTATATTACATCTTTCACCAACATACCTCGCCCATTTCACCCATACAACCACTCTCCGACCTCCTACGACAACAAAGTTACAATGGAACAACCGCCTTCTCCCACAGCACACGAAGTAGACTTGAAGGCCTTAGCTAAATTAACAGTCAAGACCTTCGAGCGTCTCGCCCCATTCTCTCAACTTCAAACTATGTGCGTTTCAGCCCCCTCAGGCCTCCTGTTGCCGAATGTTGAACATGAACTAGTTCCACTTCGACAGAGGACGCCCCGATTGTGAACAGGATCGTCAAAAAGATTTCGGCCTACCTCCAAGCCATTGATTCGAGCATCTTAGCAGTTGAGATCGCCCACCGATTAAGCAACGATGCCGTGGCTTTATGCAACCTCGCCATTGAACAAGACGATCAGGACACATCACTAACTCTTATCAGCACGGAGTCAGAACGACGAAGGCGGTTGGATAGAATTCAGAAGCCAGCTGCAGAAGCTCACGAGAAGGCACTAAAGGTGAAAAAGGCTTTTCGGGAGGTCGAGCAGGATCTGTATAAGGTGAGAACGTGTTATGTCGCTGTTGTAATATGTTTTACTGATCTCTAACAGATTGCAGCATTGACAAAGGATAATACCTTGATAATCCAGATACCCGTCGACCCTGCCCGTCGTGAGTGTGTGACCTGTTCTAAAAAGTGCTGGCTTGACAACGCACATAGCTACAACAATTCAGAGATCTCTGAAAGACGTTGGCTCCGACCTCGTTGCTAATCTAGGTGTCCTGACAGACTTTTCTGTTCACATCTCGCAACTGGCTGGCTGGTGCGGCGCAATTAGAGCCGACGTGGTCACAGGTAGTCTATCCTCCACCCTCCCTGAAACACAGGATGGAGCCGACTCGATCGCGCAGCTGAAAACTATCCGGACACAGTGGGCCACAATTAAGAAGAGTACCTGGGAATATCACAAAGCAGTGGGTACAGCAGCGCTTCATGAGAGAAATGTGCCTAACGAAGATATCTGCAGGTCAAGAGTCTGCAAACCCGCTACCCTGATTATCTACCTGCGTCGAGCATATATTGGACACTTGCGCACGAGGGCGGCACCTTCCAGAAACCTAGGAAGGTTCATGTCGCACGCACTTTCACCCTGAAGGCAGCCAATATCATACGAGACAGCACATTGCATCTTGCATATCATACATCTTTCCTGGGAGTATGATGCACTATGGCTAAAACAGCATTCTGCAGAAGGTCGTCTGTCATGTCTGTATTATTTGTAGGGTATCAAAAACATATGAACTCGTGACAGATAAGATAGATTTAGGGATTTGCAATAACAACTTCTGAGCAGCGTCCTGACAGGGGTCTTTTTCCTATATACATGACTAGTAAATAGATTCAGCTTTCACGACCGCGGAAGCTATTCGAAGAGAGATTTCATATAAAGCAGCGGGAATCGCGGAGGATCTTCGCATAACCAAAGAAGACTCACATCCAGGTACCAGTCCTCCTTATCCGAAAAAAAGAGAGCATCGGAATAGTGACCAATCAAGGCACATAAACGCTGAGAATAATTAGCTCTCGCAAACCAAAGACAGAGGCGGTCGTTGACTCACGAGGATGGTGTGCTCCTTGCATCTGACCCCTATCCGACGTAAAAGGCTTTTCGCCGTCCCCTGGCTAGTACGATATTGCCGAAATGTTGTCGAGGTATCCCAAATCCCCAAAGCTACAGTCAAACCCACTGTCATTGGAAAAATCAGGTTCATCCTTACTCCTGGTTTGCAACGACATACCTATGTGTGTGTTATTTCAGCGATCGAAGTTGGATCAGATGGTCTGGGAATCTGTCATAATCGAGAGCTTCGTGAGCGACTCCATATTTGCAGACAGTGATGGCAGTCAACCACTCTGCTATCCCCTTAATTGATTCGTGGTAAGTCCTGCGATCGCAGTCCCATCCAATGAGGACCCCATCGTGTGGTCTTTGTCCTCACTCAATCAGATGAGTGACGTGTAAACGTAGCGGTATACAAAAGGTGAAGTTATCACTTCAGAAAGGCAATTGCCTTCGGATAGAACCGTCATTATCCTTCCGGCGTGCACTCATCATCACAGTAGAAAAGGCTGAGTCATGCCAAGAATGCATGACATTGATGCCGCCTTCATCCAGTTGCATCTGAAATTGCTAAGGTAATTGTCCTCGCGTGTGAAGTGGACAACCCAGTCCTCATCGGCACCGAGAAGGGCCTTGTAGTTGGGAGTCTTCTCAATGCGTGCCATGACAAATGCCGCATCTCCAGTCGCCAAAAGTTCTAGAACGATGGTCAATATTCCCGGCTTCGTTATAACAATGTCGGAGTATTTATCCTTGTTCAGGCCTGTTTTCAGGTGCCATTGGCTGGTATTGGTAAACATGTCCATGGACGAGCCAGTTCGTGAGGTCGTAAGTTCTGTGTCGTAAACACTATCTCGAGAGACATGTGCACCACGAACCATGCCAACTTCGACTCTTGATTGCTTTTAGGAGCGCGTGAGGCGAATAAGTTCTTTGTCGAAATGTTTAACTGACATGGTTAAGCTGTCCACCTGTCGAAAGTGGGGTGTCACTTGGAGCGTCAGGATATTTCTTGGGAATGACAAATCGTCGGACAAGGCCATCTATTAGGGGCGAGGCAACACGATATTCGCCAGCGTATATGTTCGGCAGAACCCCTTCTGATGTCAGGAAATCAGCTAGCGGGTGATCCAAGTCATGAATGGGTACGAGGTCGAGACATCCAACAAAGTGTGATCGAAAGAGATCTACAGCATTTGTGCTTTCCGGTTTGAGGACTTGGTCAAAGATTGAAATGTGATGTAGATATGGGCAATTTCGAGCAGGGACTTCGCAGAAAAAGTTCTCCAACTCTCATACAACAGACGGTTTCTTTCGGGCTCGACTAGGCACTAACGATTGTCTGAGATAGCACACCCGCAAAGACCAACCAAACCGAGATGGCTGCCGAAAACGGTTAAGAAGTTCTATGAACAGGTGAGATGAACGGCTAACCCATTCGACTGCCATATATCATCGACGTCTGCGGCATCTATCGTAATACCGTTATCGTGCTGGAAATCATAAAAGAGTTGCCGTGTCTGCTCTATTGTGAAGTACGGGTTTTGGATATAGTCTGCGACATTGAATGGCGAAATCCTGGTTTCAGTTGCAGACAAATTCATGATGCTGAAAATCCCGCAGATAATGATACTGTGGATTGCATAGGTGCTCTAGTTGTTTCGGATTTCTCGAAAGCTCCGAAGCGCTTGGTTCCGCAACTTGTCACTTGCGCCAAACAGTTCACTGAATTCGTCCACAAAAAAACGACCTTTTGCCCATTCCAAGCTTGGATAGAAAAGCGTCCAGAAAACCACAAGAACTGGCTATGCAAGTTAGCGCAATATTGGGAGCATTAGCTCGAAGCGCCCTTCCAAATGATTTCCAGAAGGAGGTGGCCTCTCCTTCGTAGATTACCGCGTCGCGTGATATGCTTGTGCCGAATATAAGCAGAGAATCGACGCGTTCATAGATAAGTGTGACATACAAAAAGTAAAGATAATCCTCCTCCATCTGCGACATCAGCTGGTGCAGCCGCGTCGTCTTTCCTGATGCCCTCGCGCCCGTAGGCATTACAAATTCATCGTTCCTTACACGACTCAAGCATGCTTCGTTTTCCTCTTGCAATGCAGGGTCCGAGTAATAGTATTGACTCAAATCCGAACTCATTGACGTTCCACCTTCCTGGCAAGTCTAATCGTGACCGTTTGAATGGACGATCGCCTGTGATTATTAACATCGGGACAAGCGAACGGAGAGGCGAATCGACCTTCGAAGGCAGAATATTCCGATGTACGCTTTCGGAGCAAGACTTGGATGATGTAATCTGTCGAAATGGGAGGGGATGGGTATATGTTAAATGGCGGATCACCGAACGAGACAAGCGCCATCAGATATATAACAATCCAAGACGGCAGGGGAGAAAAAGTAACAAGGAAAAGGACGAGGCGACGAAACGAATAAATGTCGTCGTTATGCAGAGGGGGAAAGATGATATGGCCGATGCCAAACGCGACGACGGCGAAATGCCAGGAGAATGAGGGAACTGAAGCGAACAACCGTGACGAGTTGGCAAACAAGACAAGTTTTCTTGTCGCTCTTACTCAGAGCCACCGGGCCATGATCGAGACCTGTCGATGGTCCTCACCTTCCACGGCGAGTCCGGCGTGTGAAGATCAACATCCTTTATGTAAGATATCCAGTTGTCGCTGCTCTTTGATAACTTTCTTCAGGTCTCCAACATCCGAATTGCGTGCCACTTGAACTGTAAACACTACAAATTCGCCCTCGATGAGACAACGGAGCTGACGAAACTCGTTATCGATCGGGACTGAGGCCTGAGGCATCAAGCATAGCGATTGGCGCCGAATCGAGAGTGGGTACGGGGGAAAAACAAATGTGTGTTCTGCATGCGACGTGACGATGGATGTTGGGATGACCGTGACAATTAGAATCTGAACTTCTCCGACTGAACATTGAAATATTTGGCAAAATTGTAACATTTGGGCGTCGTATGTCTGCTGTTATTGAAAGAACCCTCCATAAACCATGCATTCCTGATCCTTCGGTCATCTCAATCCTTTTTTTTCCCGTTGTTGTTTTGTACTGTAGCGAAAACTGTGATTTACCACATAGTATTAGTACAGTCACGTGATCGCAACGCGCCTCTTCCATCTGTCTTGTGTTGTTGAAAAGCCAGAAACTGCTAACTCCACCTTCACAGGGCCGTGAGGGAAATCGCGCGACCCGAGACATGGGCGAAAATGATTTTTTGCTTGAGGGCTAAGATCCCACTACTAGAGTAGCGGGAATTTTTAACCTACACTCACGGAACACCTTATTCTGTCACATTCGTACGTTACCACTGAAGTGTACGTCCTATTTGATTTATATTCCCTTACTTACCAATTACTTACTCATAGTAATAACTTATCTTTGTTCTAGCTCTCGTTACCCTGGGGCGCGAGAGGCGACGATTTCACAGACATGGCTTGTGTAAAGCCTTATGTCAAGCTGGTGATTTTGAATGTGGAGAAGAGGAGATACAAATCCATCTCTGTACCAACTGCAATCTGTGTGGTAGGAGGTGTAATTTTGGGCAAAGACTGGAAGTTCGTCTCTGGAGAAACGGTAAGTGAATATAGACTGAAGCTGAAGCGAATATATTAAAGTGCCAATGACAGGTTGGAAATGGGAGATTCGTAGACAAGAACTTACCGATCATGGATACTCCGACCAAATTCCTGGAGGCTATGGGACAGCGTCGACAGCGGCTGGCGAACTACGTTTCGGAGGTCGCAGGAAACAGCGATCAAATTTGTTGAGTAACATGGATAAAGCGAAAGAAATGAGCGTTGATACATACAGAGACATGCCGGAGCCAAATTTTGATTAGAATAACCTTCGCCCTAAGACACGTTCAACAGATCCACAACAGGTACCCGCCCCCATCTAGTTAGGCAAGTGTCGTCAACAAAACATGCTGATAGACATGCCGCAAACTTCAAGGATGATCTTACAGCGCAGCTACTTGAACGCTCGGGTCGGCCCCTCACCATTGTCTTCAAGTTCAAATACCTAAAAGCACGATTTTTGACAACCCAAGCTGGGGACCAATCCTCTGACCGTATCGGATGTTTACAATCTGGTGTATACTGAACATAATATTACACGTGCCCTGGAGAAAATGCACACCTGCCAGTGTTTAGTCAAGCAATCCGAGCATACTACTACTCAGAGACGCAGAACACTTCTTGACTGGCACACACTCACCTTCAAACAGTACCGGACTAGCTGACATCTACCGCAAACTAACTTCCCGTCGTTTGGACAACCCCGTTTTCCCTTTGCATCCACAATGAGCACCGCGAAGGCGCGAGTTCGACTCGGTGGCTGAATAACTGAAATTGACTTTTTTTCGTGTACCTCTGGTCATTTGTGAAATCGGAAGATGTCAATAAGTGAAGGCCTGGAAAGCAGGCGGGATGTAACAATG
>QMFE01026833.1:0-10912 GCA_003314665.1 Tricholoma sp. MG77 | reverse complement strand
CTCGTGCGAAATAAGATGGCAAAATCAGGCGAAGATCTGTGATTGGAGGGGGGGGGGTAGTGCCATGCGATGGAAGGGTGTTGTGGTTAAGCCGCAAGATCTGCAATCGAGACGCATCATGAAATGAATTCACGAGCCCGACCATGTCGTGGCGCCCGTCAACTTCTCCGTCAATCTTGTCAACTGTTTAAGTAACCGAGATATTAATGAGGCGGAGCTCCAGTGTCGCTCGAGAGCAAAAGGATAAAATATAGTTGGAACGCGATAAGAGAGAGAAATTAACAGGAAAACTTCGCCAGTTCGAGTTTCGCTCCAACAACGCCATGACATGGTGCATGCGCAAAGCCTCATTTCCCACATCAATGGTTAAGTAAACTGCTCTGGGCCTTTCCAAGCCAAAAACGCGTCCCGCCAATGGGGTTTTATTGCAGGACCAAACAGTAGGAATGCTTGCTGCTTTTCGTCATCCTGAACAGACACAGCGCGAAGCAGTCAAGGGGGAGCGAGTCCAATCATCACGTACACATCCCTGAAAGATGCTTGTAAGAATTTCCGGTGACATGCGTCTTGCCAAAGTCATCAACATTCAACCCTTTTGCAATGTTTAATTTCTCCTGATGCTGTGACTTCTTGAAGTGGGGGTAACGCACGTTCCGCATGAGGCCAAAAATCTCTTCATCAAGAAGTGCCACGGCTCCTTCGTGTGCCATCATATAATTTACCGAGTTAGCTGCCACTGGCAGGATGTGGCGGTCGAGAATGTGGTGAGACCCTATTTCCATGAATGAGGCTGTGGAGGCTGCGGCGCGTAGATTCATAATCCTGCTCCGACTCACTTTCGACACCCTAGGTATAGACAAAAGTCAGTACTTGAGTTACAACCAGGCGATGACCGTACTCCATTCGGTGACTCGGAGTCAGTATTTGTTCATATTTGAGAACCCTTCGCACTGAATTTGTGACAAGCCAACACTCAAGGTGATTCTCAGTTTTGCTTTTCTTCTGGCTAGTGATGATTCAGAGTGGAATCTCCATCGACCCGACCCTCAGAAAGTTCCGGATCGACATGTAGACTCGAAATGTTCTAGATACTGCTGAGGCACCTAATTTTCCATCTTCATGATTTGTTCATTTCACGTAGTCCTTGACACTTTATTTCTATGTATTCTAGGGGGAAAATCTAATTGGATGGATCCTCGACGAGCCCGTGACCCTCGCCTCGCGCGTGCCGACCCTCGACTTCAACGGGTTCAGTCAGGATCGCCGGTATCAACCCCACCACCTCTGTATAACTCATCCCATGCACCAGATCAATGGGTGGAGAACGGGACAAACATACCCGCTACTCAGCAACCTCCGCAAATTCAAAATGACCAGCAACCACAAAGTACAGTCTTCCAGCCTGGATATAAGCCGCGGCCCTTGTTTTGCGTAGTTTGTGCAAGCAACCAGGTAAGTTGTCTTCAATCTGCACATGATTACCTAGATTGTTTCATATTTGGGTAGAATCGATCCATGGAAGGACACTACGTACTGTCGTAAGCCATTTTCACATATATCGACAAGAGCTGCGGGGAAACTCTTTGAAGTAAAGCAGGGTATCGAGTTATTTCTTCTGGCACAGGGTCCGCTGTTCGTCTCCCGGGACCTTCGATCAACGAACCGAATATCTACCAGTTTGGCACCCCATATAATGCAATTTATGAAGAGCTCAGCTCGAAAGACCCTCGTCTGTGCGTTTGACGGATCGTCCACTATAACATATCTAAGCGAGGGAATGACAGGTACTCCGCAAATGGTCTTTTGAAAATGCTTGACCGAAATCGACGCATAAAGCTTGCCCCGGAGCGGTGGCAGGAGAGCAAGACAGTGGCTGATATCGTTATCACCTGTGAAGAGCGTTGTTTTGATGCCGTGTGCGATGGTGCGTGTCATGACTTTAATATTTAAGACCAATTAGATCGTCATTGCAGATTTGCTATCTCGAGGTGGTGATTTCAATAGACCTGTGCATGTAATCAACCTAGAGATCAAGGACAACCACGAGGAAGCGCTGATAGCGGGGAAAGCTATGCTCGATCTAGCGGCAGCGGTTAGTCGTTACAATGCGCCCAGCAACTACTGTGTTGACAATGTATTTAGATCGAGGACGCGGATGATATCGATGAGAGCATAGATCAGATACTCGAGGTTCAGCAAGAAAAACACCCTCATAGTATTCTTCACGCGGTAGCATTTTACTAAGATTCGGTCATGCGCACTTTCGTTTCGCCCCTTTTTTGACACATTCATGATTCGTTTGACACGTTGATCAAAACCATGACCGAATTCTTGTATACCTTGAGAGGACGAAATTGCGCAATGTGATCGCAAGACTCCTCTGCCGTGAGAATTGAAGACGCGATATTGCCTATACATACATAAGTCATCTAGACTTCTCATGTCTGGTCTCGTACCTCTCCTGTCCCTATTGTCATATCCACGACCATCCAGTTAACATGGGTTTACGACTCGGAAGCACCGCTCCAGATTTTGAGGCTGAGACTACTGTCGGCCCTATCAAATTCCATGAATGGATTGGTGATTCTTGGGTACCATGTCTCAGATTTTTTTATCGTTCAAAACTTATGCGCGAGAATGCAGGCCATTCTGTTCTCACATCCCGGGGACTTCACCCCCGTCTGCACAACCGAACTTGGAGAAGTCGCTCGGCGAGCTTCCGACTTCGCCAAACGCAACGTGAAGGTTATCGGAATCTCTGCCAATAACCTCAAAGACCACCACAGCTGGGTTAAAGATATTAATGAATACGGTGCCAAGGTTGCTCCGACCAATGTCCAATTTCCTATTGTAAGTGATCAACTTTATCCATAACCGAACACAACATCATTGAAATAATTTCCTTCAGATCGCGGACGAGGACAGAAAGATTTCTGTTCTGTACGATATGTTGGACGCCCAAGATGCCACCAACCGTGACTCGAAAGGACTTCCGTTCACTGTGCTGGGGTTCTTTAATTACCTAAGACCCTGAATATTGATCCTTTTCCAGATCCGGACTGTCTTCGTGATTGATCCAAAGAAGGTTATTCGCTTGACCCTCTCTTACCCTGCTTCGACTGGTCGAAACTTTGACGAGATCATTCGGTATGTATATACAACGTGGACCATAATAGTGTAGAATACTAATGATGGGTGTAGGGTCATCGATTGTAAGATCGACACCTGGGTACCTGTGAAGTCAGGAATTGATACCTTGTTATATTAGCTCTTCAGCTTGGTGACAAACATCGCGTCACCACGCCAGTTAACTGGAAGAAAGGAGAAGATGTGATCGTCCATCCTACGGTCACCAACGAGGAAGCCAAAACACTCTTCCCCGACCACACAGTTCACAAGGTAAGAGAACGGCGTTCAACAGCAGATAGCGTGTTGATATTCTTTTGTATAGCCTTACCTGAGGACTACCCCCCTCACGGTTGACTAGACCAGGCGGTAATTGTTGAAAAGCCACTGCTGTACTACTACTATGTGTATAAGGCCAAGTTAGTTCTGAGAATATATTGATGGATTCAAATTCCGTTGAGCGACAAGGACAAACAAAGAACGCGTGTCGATGAAGCTCAGAAACAACTTACCACCTTCCATCTACTGAGCGATGGCTAACGCAGACGGTGGTGCTTACAGGCACGTCTGTCATTTCCGGAGGACTCTTCACATACTCTGACACAGTGTACAGTTATTCTCTTACAGTATTCTCCCCAAGCGGAAAACTTGTCCAGATCGAGCATGCGTTGGCAGCAGTCTCTCAAGGAACCACGAGTCTCGGGATTAAAGGCATGTCAGATTGTATGTTTTGTTCATAAGTGTCATACAATTTCCATAGCGTCAAATGGAATCGTCATTGCTACTGAGAAGAAGTCGTCCTCTATATTAATTGACGACTCTATGGTCGATAAAGTAGCGGTTGTGTGTCCAAACATTGGAATTGTCTACTCGGGAATGGGCCCCGACTTCAGAGTCTTGATTGCCAAAGCCCGAAAGAGCGCTCAGGCATACTGGAAAATATATGGCGAGTATCCACCGACGCGTGTTCTGACCCAAGAGATTGCCACAGTGATGCAGCAGGCAACACAATCTGGGTATGGGTTTCCTCGTAATCGTAATCATCGGGCTTCATTCATTTGGGTTGTAGAGGCGTGCGACCATATGGTGTTTCGTTACTTGTCGCCGGATGGGATATCAACCGTGGTCCAACCTTGTATCAGGTAGATCCGTCAGGGTCCTTCTGGGCATGGAAAGCGAGTGCCATCGGGAAGAATATGATCAATGCGAAAACCTTTTTAGAAAAGCGGTATGTTCATTAACCTCAAGATTTCTGGTAATCAGTCACCTTGTTGACTCTTTGTACAGTTATAATGATGATATCAGCCTGGAGGACGCCATACACACTGCTCTTTTGACGCTGAAGGAGGGATTTGAGGGTCAGATGACCGAGAAGACCATTGAAATTGGTGTTATCACTGTCCCAAGTTCAGCAGAGCTGGAGGAGGGCAAAGTAGGAGGAGAGACTGGTCGGCCGAAACCAACGTTCCGGAAGCTGACAGAAGAGGAGGTCCGAGATTATCTGGCTCTGTAGCAAGAAGCCCGATTAGTTTATAATGTTGTACGTTAATCTCTTTGTTGTAGAACGATTGATTCACCCACATGTGTACGGCTGGGTCGCGGCAAAGCTCCTTCATCTGCGGTTTAAACTTGCCCCTCATCTGCATCATGCTCACCTTACCACACCTTGAAGGCATGTTTAAGGTGGCCTTACCTTGCGTCAAGATTCCCATGATGTTGATTGGAACGATCTAAATCTATCATTGGTCAGTTGTTGAGTAACATAAATTCCTTTCTAGTATGTCGAGTTAACCTTTAATTGATCATGTGGATGGTCTCTAACGACTTACTGTCATGCTTTTTAGAATGCTCAGGGTCACCTCTTTTGGGCGTCGGACCCTTTCATTTCATTTAGAGTCGTCACGCCTCCGACAGGACATCTCTGATATCATTACAGGCGTATGATAAATTGAATCTACAGGAGGTAGTGGTCACTCCACAACACAAGGCGGCACAAATAGTCATTTTACGATCCGATAAAGATTTATCTATGTTTGTCGCGTGCGTCTAGTTCGAAGAGAACGACATCTCGGGGCGAAGAGAGGTCTGTACATTTCTGGTTTGAACCACTCTCAATATGTCAGCGTCATGTGGAGAGCATGGCGTATCCTTTTTCCCTGATGGGCATCTGAGACAGGCGCCATGATTTTACCCTGAAATATTTTTCTGCCTCAGTTTCGCCTCACGTTTGTACTGCACCTCGCGCATGTCGGACCTCGATTTCTTGGGTCACGCTCTTCACTTGTTTCCGTTGTTTTCTTTTCCTGAAGGATCGATTTCTTCCAAAAGTCTGTAGGGGGATTTGCCCCGTGTTCCCACCCAGCGACCTATATAAACCATGGCGATATCCCAAAGGAAGTCAGCAAATCTATACATTCGATCCATGGCCAATCAAAACCAGTCGCAACGTGAAACATCTCCCCAATCATCCCGGTCAAGAAGAACGCCCATGGCCTGTGTTCGATGTCGTGGGCGTAAAGTGAAGGTAAGCACTTCCATCAATGTGAATTAACGCGTTCGAATGCTTCAGTTGATTAGTGTATCCCGCTGGGTGACCAGGGCACATGCCAACGATGCTGCGATGGCGGGGTTCCTCAAGAATGCGAATTCATCTCTGTCACCGAGGAAGAAAATCGGTCGTCGCGCCCCCAGGACCAGGAGCCTGCTCCTGAGGATCACGCGGTTTTTTTGACAGGCCCCTCAGATGTGACAACGCCGGTTCAGAGCCCCGGCCGAATGCCACGGCTTGGTGATAATATGGCGAGCTCGGCAACCGCCCCCACAGGTGCTTCGCTATCCTTGTGGTCCCGGGATTCGGCATATTTTCCTGCACCGCCCGTCGATCCAAATACCTTGTACCCATCGCACCACCCACATTACACACAGGTATATCATACCCACGGTGTGGATAACACACCAGCCGCCTCATTTGCCCGTGAAGGAGACTCTCATGGTCATGCTGGAGGGCCATGGCCTTCTCCGTTTCAGGGACATGGTCATTCTCCTACATTTACTATGCAAAGCAACGCTGCTAGTGGTTATGCTTATAACCCCGATGTTTCAGGGTACAGTGCTGATCAAGAAATGCGCGCCGCAGCGGTGCAAGTATTCTGCCATAGTTCCCTTCTTAACGACATTGACATTGCATTCTCTAGAATAAGAAACCCGTCGTTTCCATGCGGGACCCATTACCCACAGGATGGTTATGATGCGGACAACCAAGGCGAATGGTACAGTGGCGCCTGAGTTCGATAATGAGTTTGACTTTTACATATGGGATTTTTCCTTTACAGTATTCCGCTAGTGTATTCTTTCCTAATATCGCTTTTGTTCTGGATTTTGAAATATTTACTATAGGCAATGACGGATGAGCGTTTTAATGAAAGTTCAATTCCGGATGTGAGTTTGCAGCTCTGTGCAGGATGGTGAATATTCAAACGCGTAAGGCATGAACAGAAAACGCGCTCCTGCTTGACAGGTTCCGTCCAACCTGAAATTACGTCAAGATTTAGGCAAAATTAATCGAAGGTCTGACGTTTTGATCATGATCAAGTTTGTTGTTGACACACGGATCTGAAAGACACGTTCATATGACGCTATTGTACAAAAAGCCACGAGTCTGTGCACGCAAATAAAGACCTATCGCTACCTCACAACGGCCAGTCAAGTTGTTCGCCAAAATTCCAATGGACTGCTTTGACAGAAGTATATTCATCTAACGCGTAGCTTCCAAGTTCACGGCCTTTACAAGTTCAAAATTAAAATCGAATTAGACTTATCAGGTTAAGGGCGTTAGTGCGAGAGCAGACTGACCTATTCCAGACTGTTTCTTGCCTCCAAATGGAACATTATTGTTCAAGATATTGTATTGGTTAACCCAGACCTATCAAAACGGCGAGATCAACAATGTGCAGATAAAGCGAACACGAGTATTGTGCAAGAGACGCGGCAGAATAGGGGTAGATAATCTCTTACCGTTCCCGCCTCGAGGGCAGACGAGACACGCATGCACTGGTTGGCATCGCCTGTAAAGGAGAAAATCAGATACAACCAGAAATCTGCCCAACCGACGAATGCGTGGTAAAACGAACGCACTGGAATGAAGGCCCGCACCCAACCCGTACGAAGTATCATTTGCCAAAGAAATCGCTTCAGCTTCAGTCTTGAATTTGCCTACAGCAAGAACCGGACCGAAGATCTGCATTAGTACCCGTTAACATTCCCTAAGCGCCTAGCAAGCATTCGATGTGAAACACTGACTTCTTCCTTAACCTGTTTTGGGAAAGCCCCAAGGAGTCAACAACGAAGATAACTGTATCAGGACGATATCAATCCTCACTATTTTCATGTCGGGTCTAATGTCTGTAAAAACTGCAGGAGATAAGATATTCGTTAACTGCGATCAAAAAGCACAAGGGCTAACTGGTAGGATCAGCATAGAATCCCTTCCCGGATCTCTTGACGCCGCCCAAGACGGCCTTTGCTCCTTCCTGTTTCCCCGCCTCGATGTAGTCCCAAACACGGTCATATTGAGTTTTAGAGACCTGGGCGTCACTAAGAGACCACATGTAATATCAAAAACAGCAAAAATCATACCAGGGGACCACCGGCACTATTATCGTCCAAGCCATCTCCGATCACTTGTGCCTTTACTTTGGAGACCAACAACTCGACGAATTTGTCATATATGGAATCCTGGACGTAGAGTCTCGACCCTGCCGTGCAGTCTTGCCCAGTGTTGTAGCATATTCCGAGGGCAGCCCAATTCGCAGCTGGGAAATATATCAGATGGACCGACCATGACAGAATGTACCGGAGCAACAGAAGAAACAAACAAACTGAAAAATGCCGCGTTGTGTTGTCGTTATCGTTCGAGCCGTATGGCAGTTCCTAAAACGGCGTCTGGTTCCTTCCGTTCCCTTCAGCCACATGGGATAAAGCTCCTCATGCCAGATAGTGAAAACAAGGGTACTTTTGAGCGCAGGACCCACAGGCGGGTAATGGGCGCTGCCCATTACCTCGCTCTTCCAAACCATCATGAGATGGTTGGGCTCCGGAGTATTGGTAGTCACAAGAAAAGTTCACAATGCTTTACAAAGAGAAAAAGAAAAGCACCCGATGGCAGATAAACAATACTGACCTTGCTCCAAGTCAGCAGATTCGAACACGAGATGGGGAGACTTCCCCCCCAACTCCAAAGAGACCTATGAGAAGACGCACGTTGGTTGTCGAAAGATAATGAAAAATGAAAAATGACGCGACCTTCTTCAGATTGCTCTTAGCAGCAGCTTCCATTATCTTGCGGCCGGTGATCGTAGAACCCGTGAAAGCGACCTTGTCGACGTCTAGGTGTGCAGCCAACGCAGCGCCACCAACTGGGCCAAGGGACGGTACGGTGTTAATCACACCAGGAGGAAATCTACACAAACGTGAATGAACAAAAAATGTCAGCAAATCATTTTATTTACCCTGCCTCCTTGACCAGCTCGGAAAGTTTCTGACCAGACAGGTCCGATTAGACAACTTGAGCATCGACAGTCGCAAAGAAAACATACGAGAGCAGTAAGAGGACACAATTCGGACGGCTTCATCACAATAGTACAACCTACTGCTAAGGCAGGCGATACCTTCCATGCCCTGGAAGAGGTCTTGATACCAACAGACAGGAGGGTTGAGGTACCTTACCACATCATGATTGGATAATTCCACGGGATACTTTCTAGAATATTAGCATGCTGATTACATCGACACTTAAACACACACATCTGCCCACAGACACCGATAGGGTCATGACGAGAGAACGCAAGTTTCGCGTTATTGTCGACTTCGATGGTCTAGATCGTTGGGGTTAGCTAAGTGAACTGAAACACGGCGGAATGACCACAATGCGAAGGGCTGTTTAGTAAATGGAAGACCCACCTGACCGGATATCTTATCCGCCCAACCAGCGTAGTACCGAAGACATTGGATGCTATCCCCAATGTCAAAGTCCCTTTTCACGCCTTTAATTGGGCATGATGGAGAAAAATCTTGATTGGATGATACATACCTTGCGATCCTGACTGGCTTTCCATTATTGAGTGACTCGAGCTCCGCGAGCTCTTGAGCGTCCCTCTCAATGAGATCGGCGAGTTTGTTGATCAATTTAGATCGTTGGAATCCAGTGACATTTTTCCCCCAAGTAGTCTTAAACGCATTGCGAGCAGCCGCGACCGCCAAATCAATGTCCTTCGGGGAGGCTGGGGGTATGATATGAAATGGAAGCTGATGTAGAGCTGTTGTGAACACACCAGCAACGACTGAGCAGATAATTTCTTCTGTAGAGGGGTTCACGGCACTGGGAGTCTATAAGATTGCTTATCTCATGATGGATTGATAGAAGGCCAGAACATACTGGATGACCTCTGTTGAATCCGCAGATGGGACGAATTCATTATTGATGAAAAGGCCCGTAGGGACCGTAATCGACTTGTTGAGTACTGGGATATTAACGACAACAGGCTGGGCCATTGTGAAGTTTACGATGAAGATGACAAGACACTATCGCAAAGCTGATCCTTCGAGCTTCAAGTCAAATGACCATATTCGGTTGATCAGGTGATTGAACGCGCGATATGTAACCAGATATCTGGCGAACATGTATTGCTTGCTGTAGGTGCTGGGCTATGGCCAACGTCTTCGAGAGCAGGTCGTTCAAAGGGTCGCCTCAGCTTTGCTGCCAGTGGACGGTGGTAAGTCACAGTTGTAAGTAAGGGGCCATCATTCGCTGACAAATCACACCGTCTTCCTCCGAGTCCGTAACTCTCATCATCATCATGGCGCTCTCCGTTCTTGCTCGCTCTGTAGCTGTTGGCCGCCAGGCAATTCGTGCACGATCGCTCCATACAACTGCCCCAATTCGTTCTGACCACGGTCATTACCACGTGTGTTGGGCCTCCTTATAATATTGAGTTGCTAATCCTCCAATATAGCATCTACCTTTCCAGTTTCCTGGCGAACGAAAAGCCCTTTTCGGGTTCAAACTTTTTCTTTACATGGCCAGTGGTTTCTCTATCCCATTCCTCGCTGTTAGGCATCAGTTGTAAGGCAATTACTGTCTGCCCATGATGTGGATCCTGATACATTTCTTTCAAGAACCAAGGGTGGTGCATAATAACACATAGTTCATTCTATGACATGACAAAATGCCATTAGTTTCTATGTCTCGCAGATACTCAGAGCGCTGTTCATTTCTACTCAAGTATCATACCCTCTTCAAGTTCGATTTCCTCAGAAGCGCGTCCACTACTCGTGTTTCCGACTCTGGTCAGCGCCTTCTCAACGGCTAATATATCTTTTCCCTCCTCCTCTTCAAAATCCAGCAATACATTCTCAAGGGCATTCTTCTTTCGTTTTTTCTTTGTTTGCGAGATTGTTCGACAGTCGCAAGTCCTAGTCAAGAACGCAGCGTCTCCTTCAAGAGCATCCAAGGCAAACAGTGACGCGCGCCTCGCCGCTACTGCCGGTACGATATCTTCCCCGCTTGCAAGGATGACGTCGTGCACAAGAACTGGACGTGATAACTGGTGTCATCACCCTGACCTGTTATAGGTACAGAAATCTCACCGTGACAACGTATAGCATTCTCGACCCTTTCCTTTTGAATGCTGAACTGCTCACATCCTCGGGCTTGAAATAGTTCAAACAACAATTTTGTCGGATGATGAGAAAGCGTCGTTAGCGTGATGTGTCGATTGTAGAATGGCTT
>QMFE01026788.1:0-12214 GCA_003314665.1 Tricholoma sp. MG77 | reverse complement strand
GAGCGGGTCCGGGCTAAGGTCGTAACCTCTACATACCGCCCAAAGGCAGCCCAGTCTACAATTTGGCGTTCATTCTTGCCATCGTTTTCATTGGGAGTAATGTGTGAAAGATTAGCAGGTCCAAAGCGCTTCCCAATGAAGATCTCCGCCGGATCCGACTCAAGCAAACCTCTTCACTAGTTCGCTTGCTAAACGACGAATGGTGAGCCATCCTGAAACGCCTCATGGGAGCGGAGTAGTCAAACTTGAAGCGGAAGATCCTCGCGAAGAGACGAGAATTCTTGTCGATCAAGATCGCATCGTGAATGTGGCCAATGAAAGAGTACATGAGCCAGAGGTGCAGAAATGTGCTCTTGGACGCTACGGTATGAAAGGCTATCCATTCCCAGTCGTCTGTAGAAAAGTGAATGGGAGGAGGCACGGTGTGGTAAAATGAAAGATGGAGGCCACATTTCGAGTACAAGACTCTGTCATCGCCATGCAGTGATAATAAACATATAGAAAGGGGCCCTGACTTGGAATGACTATTAGCGCTTCAGCGCTTTAGCGTTCAAAGTCCTGTCACGCACAACTCCCGGTGAGATAGAGTATTATTCTGCAAGCGAAATCCTTAGACAGCGGGCTCTCAAATCAGCCTGAGGTACAAAATCCACCGTAATCCGAATTCATAGTACATACGGAGATTCGCCGCAGCCTTACCGCTACTACGTAACTCTGCATATTGTTCACATAGATGTAACAAACGTTCATGGACATTCTGAAATAATCAAGATAAGTACTTATATCCTTGTAATAGGTCGATCTATTGCTCATAAGCGTGCCAGTGGGGGATAGTCAGCAGGAATCGACGGCGGATGCTTGGCGAATTTAAATTTCCTATACAAATGTAATTTAGTAAAGTCCGTACTGGGGCGGTGGAGATGTGTTGTATTGATGGTTCAGTAAGTACTGACACTAATGGTATATGATAGTAAGTACGAACGATTGATATTGTCCCACGTGTAGTAATGCATTGTCTATGTCATTCTGCACACGAGTTTTCTTCCTCCCCGAAAACATTCTGCACACGAGTTTTCTTCCTCCCCGAAAAATTGTGAATGTACTGCTAGAACGAGCGTTAAGTCAGCTAGCCGTCAATGACCTGCATCCAACATGACTCAGATTCAGGGTGGCAACGAAGCATGATTCTCACGGCTACGGTACAGCGGGTGAATGCGCCTATCGTTCGGAAACATCAGAGGTGAAGATACACTCCAAGCCGATTGATGCCAAAGTTGTCCCATGTGTCTTCAGTCCAAGATCTAAGGAACCTAATCATGTTTAATAAAACTCCGGTTACACATTAACCATGTACTATTAAGTCAGTGTTAAATTGGCCATGGGAATTATGTAGTCTAGTGCACGTCGAGCTCATCTACACGAGTTAAGGACAGGGACGTGCACGATGTCATGGAAGCCAACAGATCTCTGCAGCCTGGTATATATAATCCTTCCAGGGTGGCAGTTGGTAGGATCCCAGCCAAAACTTACGTATATGTGAAGGATAGAAAAAGATGGAAGCCACCAGACTCGACTTGTGAGTTGTAGATTATTCATTTTGGGAAGGAAATTATCATGATGCCCTATCTTAATACCAGTTGTGTATCAGCGAGAAGCGTGCGGCAGCCCAAATGGGTGAGGTAATGGAGTAAACTTTCGGCGGATCTTTCAAGTTATAGTACTTGTCCGCCAGCCTGCCTCATTTCCCTCTCGACGGGTCCACTGCCAGGCAAGGCCCCAGCAACTCGGGCATGACATATCGACGTCCTCCACATACATGGACTTGAAAACAAACTTGAAGGCGTTCATTTTGATGCTAGGCTACCCGTACCACTGGCAGTGCCTGCCAGTGAGTTATCATACTAGCACTACAAATTTAAAGGCCACGTGGCTTAGACTCGTATAATGCTCTGCCCATGGCCACAATGAGGTGGATCCACGCCAACTCAACACAAACTAACCAGCTGCATATAGTAGATACAATGTATTTTTGGAAAGGTCACAGGTACCAGGGGGTTGCGAGGGTGCAGATCATTTTGACACTGAATGACTATAGTAGCAAGATACTACTGAGGTAGTCACCAACGGACTCTATTTTGCCAGTACTTCTAGAAAGTATGTTGAAAATATCAGAAATACCGCCAGGATACTTCCACAGCACTTCTCAGGCAGCATTGTGCCTTGCACCATGTGTTAGCATGCCCAAGTAATTCATCTCCATAGAAGGAAAACGGACAGTCGGTTGAAGACATTTCGGATAGTTTCAAGTTGCATCCCCAATGCACCATGTCCATCATCCATCCAGCATCGGACACATATTCATTCAAAGATGAATTGTGCGCGTGAAAGTTGAAGTTGAAAGTTCAGTGGTTAACTTTTTCAAGTTGTTTAGTTTTATTAAGTTTTCGTGGCAATGGTGACATTGAACACGCGATCAACACAACTACTGTTGACTTAGGAGTCAATGCCTTCTTTAGCTTTGCCGTTGAATGTCGTTCCTACGCCATCTAAATTCGGAGAGAACGACAAGGAAAGGGCCCCTACTCCATCTACTAAACAGACAAAACCATCTACAATTGTCAGTGCGACCGATATTTCCAGTCCACATGAACTCACCGCGTTTGTGAGTGCATGTCTGACTTGTTTTGTTAATAATTTATTTTGGGCAAATACAATAGGTTGAGAGTCTGTTAGAACAATTGGACTCCAAATTTGATGAAATGTCGTCGCAAATCCTTGACAAAAGTATGCCCAAAAGCCATACAGCTGTTGATGCTTCGTCATTAACACTTCCTGGTAGTGGCACATATGTCAACGCGAGTAGATGCTCTTGAAGCATCGATACACGACATCATAACTGGCGACGTTACCGTGCCGCAATCACCATCACTTCCGCCTGTAGCACCAGGCACTCGGAGGAGTGAGAGCGGGCAATGATAACGACTCGGACCTGGAAGGGCGTATTATGGCGAACCTTCAAGCGTGTTTTCTTGTCCGACGTATTACTCTTTTAATGGATGATCAGGATATACTTCCCAACGCCAACTGGGACGTTTACATTGGTTTCCATCGCTCATATGCAAACTGGCTTTCTAACCATATGATGGAAGCGTGAGTCTAGCCATACAGCAATTTCGAACACGCTTCAAAGAACAACCCAGACCAAGCGTGAATGAGCTAACGTTGCTTTGAACCATGTGCGTCTGGTTTCGACCTTTTCCTTTCTTTTTCGTCGCAACCGACTCGACGTGTGCAGGCTCAGAAAGGTAAAGGAAGAAAGCGAGGGAACCAAACCAGTGATGATCCCTTCACGAAAGAGGTACGCATCGTTCTTTACCCCACGCAGCGAATTGGCGGATGATCGATGAAGGGAAGCTATCGCCTGCACGATCCTGCATGAAACTACAGTAAGCAGCGAATACAAACCATGACACGAAAATCTGCGTATCAAGCATGATCATAGTAAACGAGATGAGGCTCACAGATCGAAATCATCCAAAAATTCCGTGAAGCTATCACAGTGTCATTGTTGTACGAATGGATGACCATGAAGCACAGAGCCTAACCATGGTGTTACATTGCCTCCCAACACTGGCATGACACAGGAGTCGATATATAGACTAGGGTCGGAAGCGATTAATCTACGGCGTGTGGATAATGGTGACGGAAACTCCAACGCCTTTTGGTTTGGATTATCAGTCACCTTTCAATGATTATCGGATGCTAGAAGCCCTTGAGCGAGGAAGAGGACGATTGTTGCGACTAGAGGATTATTTGGAGAACGAAGGCCGATTGAAAGTGAATGCCATGGATTAATAACCCGTGCACTACTACAGAGCAATGGATATCGATCACTCCAAGCCTCATGCATGAATATGGATCTCAGAGAAATTTATACTTTCTCATGGTATAACTTTCTGTCAATGCGCGAATGCTAAGCAAAGGCCTGACGGGCACATTATGCATCGTCAGATACCTCTTGAAGCTTGGATCTGGTGGTCACCCCATTTTTTCCACTGGTTTTTGTCAGTAACGTTCAAAATAAAGACTAACACATGAAGACACTCGCGAATGGCTGAAGGTGAGACTGGAATTGGCTCTTGATCCCACCAGGAAGAAGTGGGTCCCAGGTCGCCACTGCCAACTCGCCAGGTAGGGAAGCGTCGACGGTTTAAAGTTCGGATCGGCGCCCTTAGTACTTACAAAAAATCTTTTCATGAAGTTTGCGAATCTCTCCGAGGGTATGTAACTATGGCGGCTCTTCTAGAACTCATAGCAACGGGCTCTTTCTTTCTTACCATTAGCCTGGGCGGGATTTACACATCATAAGCTACCACTACACCGACGGGGAACCCTCCACTGGGTATATACTTATTCAGTACATTTCGGCGCCAGTACCGCGCTTGGCCATCGTTTTGTTATTTCAGATGAAGAGCTCCATACTCTTTTCTGATACTTCTCTCCTGTATATACACTTCTAGTTCCTGCGCCCAGCTGCAGGTTAGACTCGGACTCACCCTTTTTGCGTGTCAAAGCCATTAAAGTTATTACCATGCTCAAGCGACATCCTGACCAAGTCTCTGGCGCTTCGTTTGGACTCGCCGCAATCACAAAATTACCAACTCCTGATCACTTTCAAGTTAAGTTACCCTGTCCATAGGTTTCTGATACTGACTCGCAAGTAATATTTAAGTAGTATTGGCCCCTTTCTTGGTTCGCTTCTTGGTTCAGCCTTCTACGTCACGATTGAACAGCAAGTGTATTCATTCTGCTCACCTGACAGTATACTTACCTGTATAGGTTGACTACTCGGTCCTCAATCCCGATCAGGAGCAAGTGAGTAGCAAGTCTCCTCCAGATCCTATTATCACCGCAAAGACAAGCACGAGACAGACGACTATAAATGGTATGGAAGAAGCTTACACACACATGGAAATAGTGGCCGAGGGGCAGAAAGGATGCTCTGGCTGATGCCAGTGATGGAGTTGTGCGGCTCCCTTTTTCCAAATGGGAGGTTGCGAACTTGAATCGATGAATAGCAGTGAACAGGCGTGAAAAGGCTGGAACACAGGGACGCAGAAACAAATAGCTGGCAAACTAGGGTGGACTTCTAATAAGTAGCTCAGCCGTGTACCTATAGAAATTATAACAGTCCAACGTTCAACTTCAAGCTTCAAGTCACCTCGGCTGAGACAGGGTTTGTCACGTGATAAAAATATTGAACCCGCCAACTTCACACTGAACCTACTTATGCTCTACCCTTTTTGTGGATTTACTGTTCATCGCGAGGATTATGCGCGCCGTGACGTCGGACACAAGTGTAGAAGTCAGAAGTCAAGGACTGGAGAAGTCGGCTATATCCCGACTCGACTTAACTGATTCTGTGGTATACTAGTTTCTCCATTGTCGAACCATTGGGAGTTGCCCGTAATGCCAATCTGTATACAAGGCTTGTTCATCTGAGCCTCAGGAGCTTGGACGCTAAAGCGCTTACCATCGGCTCAGTTGTAATCCTTCACTTCCAAATAGGACTCGCCTATCCATCGCCATCACGCCTTCTCTACCGTTACTTCTCTTTCGACACCATATGAGCCCCGGGCCATATGTGAAAGGCCCCGGTTTTCTCCTGTCACGCACTTGGTCGTTCTATCGTCTCCGGGCACAAGTAGTCTTCTTGCATGGGACTTCCCTTGAGTAGTATCCGCGGCCACTGGGCTGAGTGGTCTTGCCATTGGATCATTTGTACCCTATGTATCCCTTCGTTAGGGCGATTGGGCGCGGGTGACTTGGCGAGGTATATATGAGGCTTCGGAAATGATAAAGACTCTCAGCAATGATCTTCTCTCCCTCATTAGTTGTGATATATATCTTATCTATGCTGAGCCCTCTGGTTCACCTCCACTGTCTGGAACCTTCGCGAGACCCCCCGCTCAATACGCGTGGCGAAACAGCGGGGATGCCGCCGAACTGTTTCCCTGCACTTGGATTCACCATGCCAATTACTGTGCCGGCAACACTTGATAACTGGTGGTGTGCATATGACACAGAGTATGCTTTTATGGGATTTAGTTACGAGGTTACCGAATGTATGTTTTCATACACAAGTGCGATTTATGTTGGCTAACATTTATTTCTTTGCGTGCAGGTCAGAGCCTCTCGAAGCTGCGCAGCGAATTCAGGGATATTCGGCAAAACTTCAATGGTCGGTATGTTCGCTTGTATGGATCTTGTGACCGCAAGGGTTTTTAGTGAGTAGCAAGGTTAATCATGGAAGGCAAATACCAAGCAACCTTGCTCCCGCATCGTGTAGTGATGATATCATTGATGCTTCATGGTTCGCAGGCGTCGGCGTTCATGCCCTCATATGGGTCAGTGGCATCTACAGTAACAATAAATATGCCGTCTCCCATCCCTTATAGTTTGGCTTCGACGGAGACGACAAATGGAAAGGCAGACGAGACACTCTGCTTGGAGCTCTCCATTCAAACCCCAAAGCAAAATTTGTGACCCGCGTGGTTCAGTTCGGTTCAGAGCCCTTATTTGACGGAGTGCTTCGTCCACCAGTTCTAAAGGCACAGGTGCTTACGGGCAAGGCTAACTTGTCAAGCTTGCAAATACCGGTCACTGTTAGTGATATGGCATATTCGTATCAGAAAGTGGGTGTACACTTCCCTCCATTGTCCAGATGCCAACGTCTCATGCTTACAGCACGCTAACGATGGTGGATTATCTGTACTCGACGCGATAGATCTGATTGATGTGCATATGCTGCCGTTTTTTTCAACACGAGCCTCCACTGGTGTGTTACACTGCGCGTATTCTTGAAGGCATATAACTGACTCCTAGGAGCCAAGAGGGCGTGGCCCATCATTCTCCCGGACCTCAACTGGTTCATAGACAACGGCAATGGGAAGAAGATATATTTTAGCCAGGTATGTTATGCATTGGATCTCACGGATTGTTTAAAGGTTTGAACCTAGAATGGTTGGCCATCTGTGACGTCTGAGGGTGTCCAATCAAACAGTCCCAGTGCAATCGCGAACGTTCAGAACGAACATGTCAGTTTTTCTACTTGTGGTACGATCCCAAATATGAATTATCTTTAGGACTACTACGAGCTGCTGGACGAACATTGCAAAGATTTCAAAGATGCTCCAGGTGGCGTAGGCTGGTTTGCGCACATTTATTCTGAAACCCAGGAGCCTGGATATGGGATCTATGGCGAAACAGGGTTGCTCAAGTTTCATTTCGCGCCAATCACCTCGTGTTGATAACTTTGTAGTCTTAGTAGGTAATACTTTTGCCAAATAATGATAAACTGCCTCTCTCAAATTTCAATCATTATCCGATGGCTTCATCTTCACGAGCTCTCAACGCCATTCTACCCCAGATACAGTCTGCTCCATATGAAGCACATCAAAAAGCTCGTACTTTTGCTTCCAGATATATAAAATCAGGCTATTTCGACACGGCGATTGATGTTCTATTCCAAAGTGCTCGAGAGCTGCTGAAAGTTGGGCAGGCAGGGAGCGGCGTGGATTTGGCTGGATTTCTACTGGAAGCATACGATACTAAGGGAGAGACCGTCTCCGATGAGAGCAGGGGTCAGTAGCGTGGAAAAGAGGCTACAGTTGTCTACTGATCTGACTTGGACAGGCAGATTGACACAACTCATTGCATTGACTGGGTCAGAGGGCGTCTGGAGGAAGACGCTTATAGAGAAATCAATAGCGTGAGCCCATGGTCGCGACTACTCGTGATACTGTATTCTGAACCGCACCTAGATGGTCAGCAAAACATGGTACTTGTCCTGCAGGCGATCAAGATCTACACCACTATATTGGAGAACTCCTGTACAAAGGTCTGTGTCCAATCTTGAAATGTTACTGCCCTTGCGTTTAGCATTGCTTGTGTAGAGGGGGCCTTTGATTTAGCCGAACCGCATTTTCTAGCGTCCGGAAAGCGAGATAGCGCTCGACTCCTGGCAGATATGTTCACCCAATGGTCATCAACTAGTGGGTCACGGGGTGCATTTGCCCTCCGAGGTACTATTCCGTATGTCTCACGTTTTTCTACAAGCTTTCCTACTTACAACCATCCATCTATAGCTATCTTCAGAACGGCAACATCCTCGCTGCCCGTACTTTTATAACACATTTTGCTTCCGCCCTCCCCAAAGACGCGCAAGCGTCCTCCATCGCAGTCGGTTCAACGGACGAAATAATTATGACCAAAGATGCAGCCGTCAATTTCGCACAGATTGCGGTGTTGACATGTCAACGTGCGCAGGGAGAAAAGAGCAAAGTCATGCGGGAGAGTTGGATAAGGCTTTGTGGGACATACCAGAGTCGGGGTGGAATACTGGCTTCACCGGAGGTTCGCAAGGTAAATAAATATATAGTAGTTGCTCTGCATCCATTACCTCTCAATTGCTTTGACCTCACAGGCGCTCAACGAACTGGCGATGCTGTATTTTGCAATCCCGCCTCCTCGGAATCAACCCACGAACCCGTTTGGCGAGATGCTGTCTACGATGTTTGGTGGACAGCCTCAAGCACAAAGGAGATTACAACCGAGTCCGTCTCAATCTGCAGTGTTAGATTAATCCTTAGGCGACTCTAGAGGATGTTTTCGATACGGACTTCTGTGGCAATGGATACGCGACGGTTCATTTTGCTTATGAGAAAAAGATAGCCAAGATCATCTCCATCATATTCAAAACCAAAAAGGAGATCGTATCCAAGAAAGAGCAACACGAGATCCAGATCCAATAAACCAAACCGAGCAGCAAGAGCGAGCATGATAAACTGAAGAAGGAAAACAGAAATAATGGTCAACTAGATTCGCATACGCATCCAAATCCAAATCATCACCCCAGATCGATCCCCCCCCTCACTGGGCAACAATGTCGTCGTCAACTTTCTCCACAGTGCCGTGGCAGGCACCGTCCATATCCTCTAACACCAAACAAGACACCCCATTCTCCGCCTGTCTTCTGCCCCTCCCCCTCTCATTCGTCTTTGCCTCCTCGCTCAATGTGTGCCCCATCTCCGCAGATGGTTTGAGCCTTGACGGCATCGATGCGATAAGATCCTCAAAGGACAAGAGGAGATCGTCGAGGGACTCGTCAAGTGACCAGAATGAAGTGGGAGAACGCAAGTAGGAGAGCTTGGTCGACTCCGAAACGGGACGCAGACTATCCGCCGTTGGGATCCCGTAAATCGTCCTCTTGTTAGTGATGTGCAAGGTGGGCGGTGAGAGGAGATATGGCGGGGGTGGTGAACACATCAGCGACGACGAGGGAAGTTCTTTCCCATACTCTTCCTCATCAGCATCGTCGTCATCTTCCTCCTCATCCAGAATATTCCGCATTTGCTCATTCAATTGGAACATAGAGGATCGGTTAGTCCGCGTAGTCCACACTGATGCGCGGTTGAAACGCTCTCGTGCAGTGATGCCGTCATCATCCGACCCCCCCTCCCTAATCATTGCAAACGCTTGCTGCACGGCTAAAACTTCCTCCTCAAATTCCTCCTCAGTGACCCCAGCTTTTCCAGCAGCCTTTGTCATAAAGGATGAACAAGATATACCTGCGCAACGCTTGGCTATTCGTAGTGCAGTCGTAGGAGGAGCTCTGGGGTTTTTGAACCACACCACTGAAGAAACAGGCCGCTTCTTCCGACTGGGGGATGGGGAAGCCTTCTGCAACTTCTGTAGTGGGGACGGTGAGTGTAGATTGTTGAAGGCCGGCACACGGCGCAAGGATCTTTCAGATGTTGGTGTTGCTGGAATCAACGAAGGTGCTACAGCAAGGGTACTGGTAACTGATGGTGGGGGATCTGGAGAGGACGTAACACTATATCTAGGCGGTGGTACAACGGTGATCTGGTCAGCCAAATCGCCGACCGAGGGTGGCGGCCTCGAAGAAGTAGTGCATACCCTGCCCACAGGTGCCATGAGAGGGATTGCAGACGAGGGTTTTGGGATGGTGAAGGTTTCGATGACAGGACTAGAGGGGCCCATAACATGAGAGATATTGGTGATGGTCGCAAGAGGCACTCTCTTGTGCCCTTTGCCGTGTAAATGACGCGAAGAAAAGGTCAGAGGGGAAAGTGGACGCCCAACGAAAGCACGACGAGCAGACTTGAGGTTCTGATCATCCCTGAAAACGTGGAAGGAGGTACTTTGAATGCGAAGAGAAGGTGTCGAAGTTGAAGTGGAGATCGACGATCGACTCGGAGAGTCCTCATATCTGCAAGAAGTGTTCCCATTATGAATAATTGATATACCAGAAGCATCGCAGGAAGCAGATACTGGGTGTTTCGCACTAGTTCCGGAGGCTGACATGTCGTTCCTAACGGCCACGGACGTCAGGATGATACGGCCATCTACGGGTTTTAAGTCTGGGTCTCGCGGATCGGGTTCTGGACTGTGGCATTGAGGAACTATTGTTTCCGGGAGATCTGGACTACTGTCAATCTCTGGCCGAGGAGAGGCTGTATGATGAAAGGGCGATGCAGCGTGTTGTAGGCGAAAGCTCGACCTACTATGGGACGCAGAATGAGGGGGGCGAGAGGCAGCTCGGGCAGGAAGTGGTAGATCTTGACTTTGTGGCCTCGGAATACCCCGCTCGAGGTCATCGATAACGTCAAGGTGTCGAAAAGAGCACCAAGAAAGGACAACAGTCCAAATGTAGATGAGGGTGTCAACGAAAGAGCGACAGAAGTTGGTAAGAGCAGGCGACATTGTAGCTGAATATCGAGGTTAATGGAACAGTATTCGATGAGGCAAAAGGAGATGTCTGCGCCCTTTTCAACATAGGGGAGAGAGGCTGACGATGGATGGCCCATTTTGAGACGATCGAACTGACCATGCCTGAAATGGTTTCTTGAATATGAAAGTGATGCAGATGAAGGCAGGACGTCAAGTAAGCATGTGCAGGGGCGTTTGTCAAGAACGCAGTCTCCACAGCTTGAGCCATTCAGTTTCCAAGAGCGCCGAATGCTGCAAAAATAAAATCTGCCAGAATCTCTGCTCATTTTCTGGGCAATTAGATTTCACGAAAGCGAAGTCAAAGTCTGAAAGACGTCGACCAGGACACTAAGCCATGACGAACCTCGACTATATTCTGGTTGAATTCAGACTAGAGACGTGCTAAATATGGAACACGACCGTTGTGAGTCGTGATGGAGATGGTTTAATGCGGGCACAGATAAAACATCATTTTGGAGTATCGACGCTATTTATCTGCCACTTTTATGAATGATGGGTCAGAATAGACACGGAGAAAGTACGTGATAAAATCATAATTTCTCAGCTAATAATTCCCCATATCATTCCACCCGCCTTTCTTCCCGGTTGCTCGACTTCTTTTGATCTTGCTGTGGTATGACTTTTGTTCTTTTCGTCGAGCCTTTTCTGCTCTCTCCAATTTTTCGACGCGTCTTTTCTGATCCTCTGTAGGCTCGTTTCTTATCGGTGCTAAAGATGATGTAAGCACGAGTGCATGAAGCTGGATGTTCCTTGTAAACATTGGTACTGCTGCTTGATACCACCGTTAAACGTGCCTTTGAAAGACAGTCTTCAACATTCTGCGCTTGAGAGCGTTGCGTACTCGAGGTTATTAATATTGTATGCGTAGAGGGAGCGTAATACGGCTGTGAATATGATAAAATCCGATACAAGGATCAAATTTCAAAAGCAGACCTGTACTAACACTAGCCTTAATCTCTGGGTGAGCCCACATCGGTATCCATAATGCGTTCACAGGGCATCGTAAGGTTGCTTTGGTATTTAATTTGTTCACATTCTAATTGATACTATTAATACGCAAAAGTGACACAGGGTTCGAGCGAACAGACCTGTCCACCTGGACCAGAGCTCCTGGAAAAAGTAAACTGAGCCGTGTTTCTGGGCAAGGTCTGTCGCTTAAACCACGAAACCCACGAACGAGCTTCTGCGATATCCACCGGAGTTACAAGCGTATTGATTTTAGGAGGTCTATGCAACGAGGTTGGCTGGTGGGTATACCGAGCAGTGATGGAGACGGCTGGAACACATTCTAACGGATTGGCAGCTCGTATTAGCAGCCACGACATGTACAATGACATTTAAAATAAAATCTCATCGCAGAAAGTCATCCGTCACCGATGCCCCCATACACGTGACATATACA